>MU688115.1:49362-119483 GCA_026770625.1 Nicotiana glauca | reverse complement strand
ATAAAAAAAAAAAAAAAATATATATATATATATATATATATATATATATATATATATATATATATATATATATATATATATTAAAAACAGAGAAACATAACATCTAATAAAAATATATCACCCCTACAATGATAATCAAAAGCATGAAAATTCAACATGTGAGCACAATAATGTGATGCTTATATATACCGGCCGTCTCAACAAGATTGATGGCCTGAAGCCAAATTTCATAGAGACCTTAATTAAGTAAGAATATCAATGACAAATTTTCAATAAAAAAAGTATAAAATAATAAAAGCAGCTCAAGAATTTGATAAGTTGATATACAACAACATACCCAATAAAAACTCACAAAGTGAAATCTGGAGAGGTAGAGTGTACGCTAACCATACTGATACCTTGGGAGGTAGAGAGGTTGTTTCGAAAAACCCTTGACTCTAAAGAAAACATGGACGAAAAAAAGGTCAGATAAGGACAATCAATTCACTGCAGTTTGAAAAAGAAAGTATAAGCTAATAAGTCATGATACCGCAATCTAAAAAGGAACAATAGCTATCATAGATAAATAAGATAATCGAAGTACAAAAAATAACAGATAATAGCAGAAATCAAAGGGTAAGAAACTATAGAGAAAGATAAGTTGATATAGAGGGTGTTTGGCTAAGCTTATAAGCTGGTTAAACTGGCTTATAAGTACTTTTTGGCTTATCTACGTGTTTGGTAAAATTAAAAGTGCTTATAAGCACAGCTAAAAGCCATAAGTTGGTCTCCCCCAACTTATCAAATTTCAGCTTATAAGCACTTTAGGTTTGACCAAAATATTTACTATTCTATCCCTAAAATACTTCTTTTTAAACAAACTCTTTGTATACCCAAGTTTTTAGCTGCTTATTATTAATTTCAGCACTTTTATCCAAACATGTAACTGCTTATTTTTTAAATCATTTTCAACAGTTAAAAGTGCTTTTCACCACATATGCTTATCAGCTACTCTAAATCAGCTAAGCCAAACGGGCTCATAGTGATATTGAAAAGTGCTGCATTATTTCAATATAATGATTGCTTGTTGTAATTCTTTGAAGAAGACAATTTGTAAGCTGCGATAAGTTGCCGATTGAGAAATTTTTCAATATTTAGAATAAGAATAGTAAAAGAGAGAATGAAAAAAGTAAATATATTAATAATAATGTGTGCCACTATTAGTTGTTAGGATATAAATGAGGCAAAAAAAAAAAACTAGCTACCCTTCCCATGTAAGGAAACAATTCATTAAAATTTATTCTTTTATCTAATTATTACAACGATACTCACATTAAAGATATTGTGCTTTTGCTCAACAAAATCTTTATAAAATTTAGATGCACACATATTTTTTTTTAAAACACATACTCCATATAATATATCTTTAAAGAAAAAATGGGGCCTCAAAAAAGTTGAGGCCTCAAGCAATTACTTTACTAGCCTTATAGTCAAGCCACCCATATATATATCCGCATTTTGTTGGATATAACATTACTATTACTACAAGGCCCGCCTTCAAAATATAATCCATATTAATTAGGCCATCTCCAACTCACCTCCATTTTTACCTCCAAACTCCATTTTGGAGCAAAAATTGGAGGAATTTTGCTCCAACGTAGCTGAAAATTTGCCTCCATTTTAGAGGGTGAACTATTCATCCACTCCATCACTATTCCCTATTATTTAGCCTTTTTAATTTATCATATTATATATACCTAATTATGTTTATGTAATATCTTTATAATATTAATTTTACATCTTAATTATGACGTATAATTTTGATAAATTAATTTTCTTGCATATATTATATTTATGTAAAATTATAAGTTAAAAGTATTGTTCCTCCCGCCCATTATGTTATTCAAGGAAAAGAATATGATGTGGGTTATTATCTAGCTGACAATATATATCTAAAATGGTCTTTGCAAACTATTCGTGAGCCACGTTCGCCAAAGAAGAAATTTCGCGATGAAACGAGAATCATGTCGAAAGAATGTTGAACGTGTATTCGAAATTTTGCAAGCTCGTTTTGCAATTATTGCAAGATCGTCACATTTTTGGAGAAAAAAGTGCTACATGATATAATAAAGATATGTATCATATTGCACAACATGATAATCGAGGATGTGTGATCTTAATGCACCAATTCAAGAAGCTTGGGAAGGTCTAACTCCAACGGTAGAAATTGTAGCAGATGAAAATCACCGATTTGAATAATTTTTAGGTCGACACAAAAAATTAAGGACAAAGACACTCATATTGCACTTCGTAATACATTAATAAATCGTTTATGGGAGCATACTAGAGGCAAAAGTTGAATAATTAAGTTAGTATTTAAACTAAATTTTAAACTACATATAATATGTATTGAATTATTTTGTATCTCAATGATTTTACTTTTATTTGAATTATCCATTAATTTGTTTAATCTATAATATTTGTTTATAAATTATATTATTTAAAAATTTATAGTATAAAATATTTTTATTTTAAATGGTTATATAAGAAAGAAAATATGAATTATATAGGATGAATATATAAAAAAAAAAAAGATAGGATTTGTGTAATGAAAATAAAAAAATAAAATTTAAATAAAAGATAATAATATAATATAGAAGAAAGAAAAGAATATATATAAAAATATTCGTTTTGGAGTAAAACTGGAGTAATAGTTGTAGTTAGTTTACTCTATTTTGGAGTAAAAACTTGGAGTGAAGGGTTGGAAATGACCTTAAAAGAAAAAAAGTACTCTCTCCGGTCCACAATAAGTGTCTAATTTGCTTTTTCATTTTGGTTCAAAATAAGTGTCCAGTTATGTAATCAATAAAAAATTCAATTTGTTTTTACAAAATAACCCCTATGTACATATCCCTAAAAAGTTTTCTTACTCTTCACATTAAATGTTTAATTAGGGATAGTTTAGTTATACTAAGTATTTTTGTATAAAATTTAATATTTTTCAAATGTTCGTGCTAAAAGCAAATTGAACACTAATTATGAATCGGAGAGAGTATAACTCATACTTGTTGCCGATTTTTAAAGTGAACTGCTCAAATAAAACAAACAGATGGAATGGCCGAAAAGCTTTGCAACTGTTACAAAAATATATATATATTTTGACTAGCAAAAACAGTTTCATATATATATATATATATATATATATATATATATATATATATATATATATATATATATATATATATATATATATATTTTGACTAGCAAAAACAGTTTCGGCCGACGGCCAAATTCGTATTTTGCCCAATTTTGACTCCCATATATCATAGAAGTCTCCAACTTCTAATAATGGAAGTATTTGGACATTAACATAAGTAGGTGATAGTGTAAAAATCAGTAGACAATAATTTATGCCCGTAATTAACACTATATATGCAATTTAATTTTCTGATTAACCCATTTTTGTCTCTAACTCCGCCCATGGTTTTGAAAATAAATTATGCCCATTATGAATGTGATATAATACCACCTTTTACAAGAAAAAATAACATAACAAACAAATAATTTGATCAGTTTTTGTTATAAAATGAACCAAATGAGAAAATTTCTAATTTTTTCTAATTTAGATGGAAGTAATATCCTTTTGACTTTGGATCCTAGTTTTAGAAAAAACCATTTCCTGAATAATATTAAATTCGTATTCGTCCTTTGTTTTTTATGTTTCTACTTAGAAACAAATATGATTTTCTTTACAGTGGGTGTCGGGTCACGGAAATTTTCCAGTAATGGAAACAAGTCTTAGCAGTATGTATTGTGCTCAGCGTTAAAGCTGGAGAACTGGAAATTGAAAAGAAAAGTTTTTGAATATACGTATGTGCATGGAGAAAACCCTTTAAGTTCCAAATATTATACTTTAGTCCTAAAATTGTACATTGTCAAAGTTTTTCAAAAAGTTTTTTGACTTTCTTACGCTGATCATTTTTGTTCATAGTAGTTGTTTTCAAAATACTTACCATTTAGAACATCAAGAAAACATTAATTATTATTTTTTATTTTACCTTTATTACTCTAATGAATATTCTAGAAAAAAGGTAAGAAGATTGACAGCTCAAGTAATAAATAAGGATAAATTAGTCAAATAACTCTTATTACTAATATTTTCTTAAAATGTGGTAAAAGGCTAAAGTGAAATGTAAATGGAACGAGAAAAGTAACAACTTTCAAGAGTTCAATCTTTAAAATATTGATGTGATTGTTATCTGTCTTATAATCTTTTCAAATCAGTATTCCACTTTTTTTACTTGCATATAAATGAAAATAACATCTTGAAACCCAGGACAATGGAAACCTTTATAATTTATATATCAAATGGAAAAATAAGACAAAAATCTAAAGCAATATTCCAGTTCAACTACAATTTTGTCAAATTACAGGATTCTAGCTACAGAAATGATGAAAATCACATAGAATTATAGAGAGAGAAAGAAGATGAAGTGGAGTTCTTTGTTACAATTCATTATCCCTGTTGGATCAATAACCGACCTTATTTAACTAAACTAACTTCCTAACTCTTCTATCTTTATACTCTTGCCTTCTAACTCTTACAATCTACACTTTAGTCCCTAACTCCTAAGTAGACCAAATATCACAAGACTCTCCCTCAAGCTGGAGAGTGGAAAACATCCAACACTCCCAGCTTGGACACAAGAAATTGGTGTTGTGTAGTGCCTAATGCTTTAGTCATCATATCTGCAACGTGCTCCTTTGTTGATGTGTTTCTGGTGCGATCAGGTCACCTTTGATCTTTTCTCTCACAAAATGGCAGTCTATTTTTATATGTTTAGTCCTTTCATGATAGATAGGATTGACAGCAATCTGTAGGGCTGCTATGCTATCACAAAACAACCTTACAGGTTTTTGAACCTCAATCCCAAGTTCTGTCATCAACCCTGTAAGCCAAACTACTTCAGATACCACATCTGCCATGCTTATATACTCAGCTTCTACTGAATTTCTACTCACAGTCTGTTGCTTTTTTTTATTTCCATGAGATCAAGAAATCACCCATCTTCACCACATACCTTGTAATAGATCTTCTTGTGTTTGGGCAGACTGCCCAGTCTGAGTCACAATAGGTTGTCACTTGTTCTATAGGTTCCATTTTCAGCAGTATTCCTCTTCCTGGACATCCCTTAATATATCTTACAACTCTCAATGCTGCCTCCAGGTGTGACTGTTCTGTGTGCTACATAGACTGACTCAACATTTGAACAACAAAGCATATGTCTGTCCTTGTGATGGTTAGATATATTAGCTTTCCTATAAGCTTCTGATATTCACCTATATCCTGCAATACTGCATCTCCTGTTGCCCCCACATGTTTGTCATAGCCTACTGTGTTTAGCCTTTGGTTTTGTTCAAGTGGGGAGCTTGAAGGTTTTGCCCCACTCAATCCAACTTCAGAGATTAGACTAAGGGCATACTTCCTCTGGTTGAGAAGAATTCCCTTTGGTGATCTCATGATCTCTATACCTAGGAAATATTTCAACTCCCCTAGATCCTTCACTTTAAAACTCAAGTGTAATGTCTCCTTTGCTACCTGTATCATAGCTTTAGAACTGCCTGTGATCAATAAGTTATCAACATAGACCGGTATAATTACTACATTTGCACTACTCTTCTTGGTGAAAAGTGAATGGTCCTAGGCACTTTGCAGAAAGCCAGCCTTTGTTAAGGCATAAATTAGCTTAATATTTCATTGTTTGGATGCCTGTTTAAGACCATACAATGACTTGGATAATTTGAAAATTTCGGACTCCCCTTGCTTATGAGAACCCTGGGGCAGATGCATGTAACCCTCCTCATAAATGTCTCCTTGCAAGAAAACATTATTGACATCCATTTTAAATAGAGGCCAACTCTTTGAGGCTGCCAAGCTAATCCCTATTCTAACTGTCACCATCTTTGCAACTGGTGAGAAGGTTTCATGATAGTCTAGGCCCTCTTGTTGTGTGTAGCCCTTTGCTACAAGTCTTGCTTTAAACATTTCTATTTCTCCAATTGCCTTGTATTTGATTTTGTATACCCATTTAGACAAAATAGCCCTTTTTTCACAGGGCAAATCTACTACTTCCCAAGTGTTGTTATCTTCTAGGGCTTTGATCTCATTTTTCATAGCTTCAACCCACCTAACATCTTGTGAAGCTTCTGATAAGGACTCTGGTTCTACTTTTGTTGAGATTACTGTTAGATATGTTTGATAAGTAGTTGGAAGATGGTCATAAAACACATATTGATAGATAGGGTCGGAACTATGAGTGGAGGAGTTTCCAGCAGTGTAGTAATCCTTTAGCCAAATAGTAGGCTTGACCCCTCTAGCTGATCTTCTAAGTGGAACTGATGGTATAGGTTGAGATATGGGATGATCTGTAGCAGGTTCAATCTGAGGTAATTGAACATTGGGATGCATGAGTGAAGGATCTTGATAGGTACTGGTAGTGCATGAGGCATGTGATCATGTGGCTCTTCTTGTGTCACATCTCCTAATACAAGTATGAAAGTCTCAGATTCTGTAGTGGTTTCATGTTCTTGGGAGGATGCAACTAGGTCAGTTTGATTAGATGATACACCCCTGCTACTTCTTTCAATAGTTTCAGTTGTGTCTGTAGTATTGAGTAGGAGTAGATTCTCATGTTCCATGTAATTGTGTTCAGTCTTGAAGGGAAATATATTCTCTCTGAAGTTGACATCTCTATTGACTAGGAAGGTGTTATTGTCTAAATCAAGCAGCTTGTAGCCCTTTTGAGTTTCTGAATACCCTAAGAAAACTATTCTTCTTGCTCTTGCAGAAAACTTGTCACCTTTAGGCAATGTGCTCACATAGCACAAACAACCAAACACCCTTAAATAATCCACCTTTGGTGGCTTTTTATACATTAATTCAAATAGAGATTTCCCTTTTAAGATATCTGAAGGCATCTTGTTGATCAAGTACACAACTGTCTTCACACAGCCTCCCCAAAACATGACTGGTATACCACTTTGAAATCTTAAAGCCCTTGCTACCTCTAGAATATGTCTATGCTTTCTCTCAACAACTCCATTTGTTGTGGAGTATATGGACAACTACTTTGATGCACAATACTTAGAGATGCATATAGATCATTGCACTGAGTATTGAAAAACTCAATTCCATTATCTGATCTTATAGCCTTAATCATTGTGTTAAATTTATTTCTTACCAAGGCAAAAAATTCTTTCAACACTACTATTACTTCACTTTTTGAATGCAACAAATAAATTCAAGTATATCGACTGAAATCATCAACTATTGTCACAAAATAATACTTCCTATCATAAGTTGGGATCTTATATGGGCCCTATACATCAGCATGGACAAGTTGAAAAACACTATCAAACTTACTACTACTATTTGGAAACTTGAGTCTGCTTTATTTAGCTAGTGGACAGACTTCACATAACCTGTGTCAGTCTGTATCAACTTTATTCTTCAGTTCTTCTAGTTGTTGCAAAGTACTTGATGATGCATGTCCTAATCTTTGATGCCACAATTCTGTATCTCCTGTCTCCCTTTTGGAAATCTTAGTTGCTCTCCTTTCCTTCTGAGTATGTAGATTCCACTATTTCTCTACCAATCCCGAGCACCTTGCCATTGTTTGATGAACTTGTTGCAGCAATGGATTCTTCTCCAATAGAGGATTTAGTTAGTAGATTGACTAGCTGTTTGTAGTATTCCTCTATCATGAAGCTTCCTAGGATCTACACTTTTACATCTGTTGCTCCTTCTGCATTTACATTGTTAGCATAAGGTTTGTATCCACCTGGTTGCCCTTTCTTTTTGCTTTTAAAATCAGTTGGATACCCTATTATTTTATAGAAATTTTCCTTTAGATGGCCTTTATACCCACGGTGTTCACAGATCATCCCAGGTTTTTTCCCTTTGAACATCTGTCCTCTACCTGCTAACATAGTCAAGGGATCTTTGTTTGTCTCAACTAATCCCAATGCTCTTTGACTTTCCTCTTGCACTGCAGCTGAATATGCTTGATTTATAGTAAGAATCGATTTCCTTTGAAGAATGTTGCTTCTTATTTGTCTATAACTCTCATTCAATCCCATAAGGAACTACAATAACCTCTGTCTCACCAAGTGATCAACATATGACCTTGATTCCTTACAATCACACGAAGGCAAAGGTGCCAATGTATCCAATTCATACCACAAATATTTCATCTTTGAAAAATAAGAGGTAATTGAATCTGTACCTTGTCTAAGTATCGCAATTTCTAGCCAAAGATGATAGATTCTAGTCAAATTGTCTATGTCAAACCTCTTCTTGAACTCATCCCAATCCTTCCTTGCACTCGTAGCGTACATACTCGATACTAATTTGCTTGATACTGTGCTGCTTAGCCATGAAAGTACCCCCACATTACACCTATCACATTGTGCAACCAACTCCCCTCTGTATGAGCTCTTAAGGCAACTTCCATCCACAAACCCTAACTTGTTCTTCACCAGGAGTACAACCTTCATCGCCCTACTCCACAGCGCATAGTTTGCTGGCCCTGTGAGCTTCATCGATATCAATGATGTTCCAGGCATATCAGAATCACGAAGGAAAAGAGGATGATTATGAGGTAGTTGTTCGACCTCGCCGTCTGTGTTGAGCTTCAATTTTCGGAGCAAGCTTTAGATCTACATAATTGGAGTGATCGCGGCTCTGATACCATGTCAAATTATATGATTCTAGCTACAGAAATGATGAAAATCACAGAGAATTATAGAGAGAGAAAGTTAGAGAGAAGGAAGATAAAATGGAGTTCTTCATCACAATTCGTTATCCCTATTGGATCAATAACCGACCTTATTTAACTAAACTAATTTCCTAACGCTATTATCTTTACACTCTTACCTTCTAACTCTTACTATCTACACTTTAGTCCCTAACTCTTAAGTAGACCAAATATCACAAAATATTTATTTTGAAGTTAAAAAGTGTTCTCTTGAGATTTTTGAACAGTTTTACATGCCCATTAGGCACACAACCCATTGCTATAATCATTTTTCCTACCCAAGAATTCACTGAATTACAATTTCAATTTCGATCATTGATAAAGTGGCACAAGAAAAATGGAGTTGTGAACTTAACCCCTCTAGAAAAACGTTACAATTATAATATTTGTCAGAAAATCTTCTTCAATAACTCTTTTGAAAAGAAAATGTTTAACAAATATCAGGAAAAAGTATTCTGTAATGCCCCAGAAAAAAAATCGTTAAGTATTACGTCCCCATTTAGGTTCTGAGCTGGGCACATGAGTTTTTTTTTGGAGAACTACGAAGGTGTACAGTGTAAAGCTAGAGAAATTTTAGAATTTGATCTTGAGACATGCTAATGAGTCAAACGATCTTACGAGTGGATAATACAGTTGCTTGAGATGTTGAAAATTTGAGTGTGTTTGAAAAAAATTATAAACTTTCGGTTAATCTATTACATTTTATTTAATGAGGAGTTAAACTTAGTTAATCATAATATCTCTAGATATAGAACTTGATAGCATGGATAACATAAGATAAATTCAGTGGGGCATTGAAAGTAATGCACATTTAATATTCCAAAATATGTGAGCAATAACGGATGAATAACTAGCAATAAATGATATTTATGTAAATAAGGAGAATGATTCACCCAATAATAAATGAGATAGATAATTATTCCTCATAACATCGATAAATGACAGACAAATTTTGGAATGTTGGAACTATTCTCAGATCTAATAAAAAAGTGTGGAATAATACGTGTGAGAATATTGATGAAAAGGTAAAGTTTGTATCTTTACTAAGGAGAGAGAGAGAATCTTCTTTTCAAGAAGTATTATTTTCAAGTGAATATTACATGCCTTACACCATTATCAATTTTTCTATTTATATGATATATGTCCCTAAACAAACACCAATAGTACAAGTGCAGAGAATATTCAATAGAATATTCTTCTTAATATCCTATTACAAAAACTAGCCATTATTGTTCTTTCTTGGTGGTCAACCTTGGTCGTTGTTGACAGCCCGACTGCAAATCTCACTGCTTTCTGGTCAACCTCGACTGACCTTTTCCTTAATACCGCTTTACGCTAAATTTTCATAGGACAGATTTCAGCCTACACAGTTAGTCCCTTCGCTTATTGAGGTCGACCCTGGACGGCCTTGATAAGCGAACCCTGTTTGTCGCGGTCGAGAGATTTGGACGAACAAGTCAAGTAGTGGCATTTCGGACGAGGTGATAGCCCGACCGCAGATCTGACTGCTTTCTGGTCGACCTCGACTGACCTTTTCCTTAATGCCGCTTTATGCTAAATTTTCTTAGGGCAGATTTCAGCCTACATAGTTAGTCCCTTCGCTTATTGAGGTTGAACCTGGACGACCTTGATAAGCGGACCCTATTTGTCGCGGTCGGGAGATTTGGACGAGCAAGTCAAGTAGTGGCATTTTGGACGAGGTGACAACGTGACCTTTCATGACCTGCAACTGTTGGGGTCACACCGATTCAGAATGAAATCATGACATCATGCATCATTGTGGTACATTTTATCGATGCGTTGCATCCTTTCCCGTGCCTCTGCTGTTTCGATACCTACGCTCGGTAATGACGGTTTAATTTCTCGATCTTGATGCTTGAACTCTTATAAATAGGGATATGAAACCCTTTGTTCATGTTTTGCGCTCCTAATATCGATCCTCTGTGTCTTCTTCTCCATTATTCATGTAGAGTTCTTGTCTTCTCTTTGCTTCACTATTGTGTATCTGCTTTCCTTGATTCTGGTGATACCAACTTCTCACAACCCTTTTGTACTTACATCATCGTCTATAAAAAAAGGTTAACGTATCCTCTGGTTCAGGTAGGGCAACTGACCCTATCCCTTTGGCGGTGCGTATGCCTCCTCATGATGATAGTGTTTCTGTTGCCATTAAAGACTGTTTTCCTATGGTGGAGGAGATAATCCCTCATAGTGAAAATTTTAGGTCCGAATTTTTGAAAGAGACTGAGGCGACCTTGAGATCTCGGAGTCGACAATGAAAGAGGCCGACTCGGTGAGCTTAGGGAAAAGTTCAAAATTCTTGCCCATATCGATATGATCCCAGTAGAGCATGAGTACAAATACACCATCTTGGGTATTGCTCTCGACCGGTTGTTCTGAGTCCTAATGCTCTGTTCAACAGTCGGAGGCCATGAGCAGATTCATTCCAGCTATTATGGCTTGTACGCATGGTCGGAATTAAGTTTCAGGAAGTTTAGAGTCGATTTGGAAAGAGAATTCTCATTTCGGAAGCTTAAAGTTGAAAGGATGAACTAGGATTGGAATTTTGAGTAAACGACCTCGAAATCGGGATCTGAAGCTTCCATCAGGTTCGTATGATGATTGCGGACTTAGGAGTATGCCCGGTTCGGGTTTCGGATACCCCGGGAACGTTTTGGCGCCTATTGTGGAAGTTAGAATTTTAGAAGAGGTTTCATAAGTTTGGCCAGAAGTGCATTTCAGTGTTATCGATGTCTGTTTGGGATTATGAGACTGTGAATAGCTCCGTATGGTGATTCTGGAGTTGTGGCCACGATCGGAAGTGAATTCGGAGGTCCGTAGGTCATTTTGGTGAAATTTGGCTAAATATAGAAATTTGAAGGTTTTTGAGAAGTTTAACTGGAGGTGGAATTTTTGATATTGGGGTCGGAATCAGATTCTGGAAGTTGGAGTAGTTCTATAATGTCAAATATGACTTGTGCGCAAAATTTGAGGTCAATCGGACGTGATTTGATAGGTGTAAACATCAAGAGTAGAAGTTTGAAATTTTGAAGTTCATAAAGCTTGAATCGGGGCATAATTCATGGTTTTAGCGTTGTTTGACATGATTTGAGGCCTCGAGCAAGTCCGTAATGTGTTTAAGGATTGTTTGGTAGGTTAGGTTGAGGTCCCGGGGGCCTCGAGTGGATTCCGAGTGGTTAACAGATCAAATGGGATTTTTGGAAGGATGAAGGTTGCCGGTTGCTGTCATAACCGCACCTGCGAAAATGGGCCGCAGGTGCAGAGCCACAGATGCGACCAGGGGAGCTGCAAATGCAATTTGGACCAAAGTGAAGGGGGGCCGTAGATGCAAAACCGCAGATGCGGTGGAGGGCTCGCAGAAGCGGAAATGAGGGGGCCTGGGAAGGACTGCAGATGCGGTAGAGGAGCCGCACTTGCGGAACCGCGAAGCGCTCAACAGGCCGCAGGTGCGAAAATAGCTGGGGCAGAATGGTTGTTTAAAATCGGATATTTGGCCATTTCTCTCATATTTTTCATGGCTTGGGCTTTTTTTGGGGAGCTTCAAGAGAGGGTTTTCATCATCAATGATAAGGTAAGTTATCCCCATCTATTTTGAAGTTAAATACATCAATTATGTATAGATTTTGGTATGTAAATGGGTAAAAAATTTGGATTTTTGGTAGAAAGACCTAGAAATTATATTCTTGGAATTTAGCCATGATTTTGGGTATGGAATTTAGAGAAAATTATATATTTGAGTTCCTAAGGTCATGGGCAATCCTTATCTTCGAAAAATTTTGGATTCTGAGCACATGGACCCGAGGGCGTTTTGGTCAATTTTCGATCGGAGTTAGGAATTGCTATAAATTAGATTGTAATGAATAATTGAGCTTATATTAATGGATTTGCGTGACCGTTGGCTAGTTTTAGAGCATGGTGCATCAAGTAGAGTCTTCAGAAGGGCATGAAATGCCGGTTATGGATTTTTAGAGCAAGGTGAGTCTCCTTTCTAACCTTTTAAGAGAGAATTGTCCTCGTAGGTGAAATAATTGATTATGTGCTCCTATTTGCGGGGGCTACGTACGCACAAGGTGATGAGAGTCCGTGCATAGCTACTATTATGCTATTGTCAGGGTAGTTAGGACCCAAAAGCATGTTACACTTGGATTAGTTATGAACACATTGATAGCTTGAATGATTTAAATCACATTGAATTAGTACGTGAATGTCTAAAAGGATTAAACTTCATTTATTAAAATTTTTTAGAGGAGAATTGGTTTTATTTGGATAAATATTCCCCGATAAGTTCTTAATTGACTGATTGAGCATGTATCCTTATGTATACCTACGTCGCATGCATGATTCGCGAGTAGGGCATGTGTTTATTTATGGAACAGGCCAAATGCTCGGCAGATTAAATAGATGCATCTATGGTTCAGGCCGTTCGACCCTCGACAGTACACAATTTATATTTTTGTTGGAGCGGGCCATCGACGTCGGCATGATTTGCGCATGATATATGTTGTTTCCTGGGAATTTTAAATATGGATATTGCCTTTCATGGCCTGATATAAATTGATAAAATTAATGAAAAGTAAACGTCAAAAACCCTTAATTAATTGTTGAAGGTGTTTACTTGTTTTCCGGCTTCGTGAATTAGAACTGCTATATAAATCCATGATTTCCTCACATTGTTAGTATATTGTCAATTGACCTCTAGTAAGTGTCTAAGTTGACCATCTCGTCTCTACTTCTTCGAGATTAGGCGGAATACTTATTGAGTACACGTTGTATACGTACTCATACTACACTTCTTTGCATTTTTGTTGCACATGTATATGTAACTCTAGTGGCCTACTGGGCGTAGTAGCATGGACGATTCTGGGACTAGATGAGCTACATCATTCGAGACGGCCGCAGCTAGAGCAGTCCCTTCCAGTTTACTGTATTTACGTCCTGTCCACTATATTTCGGACGGATGTTGTGTCTTTATTTTCTTGTCAGTAGATGCTCATGCACTTGTGACACCAAGTTCTGGGACGGTTTGAAGTATTGTATTAACTTCTTTATCATTTAAATTTGATTTGAGACTATATTCTTTAAAATTCTAAATTTGAAGGAAAATCCTAAATTTCAAAAGTATTAAAATGAGATTTTGATTAAGTAATTTGGTTGGCTTGCCTGACAGCAGTGTCCGGCGCCACCACGACCCTTAGTGGATTTTGGGTCATGATAACATGGTATCAGAGCACTAGGTTCCTAGGGTCTCACGAGTCATGAGCAAGTCTAGTAGAGTCTCGCGGATCGGTACGGAGACGTCTATACTTATCCTCGGGAGGCTGTAGGACTGTTAGGAGTACTTCCCTTCTTGATTCCCTATCGTGCGATTTGATCCTTGGAGGCGTATGCTCTTAATTCGTTCCTACTCAATCTTATGGGACGTGAAACGCTTGTTATAAATCGAAAGTTGAAGAATTTTAATAGCACTACAAATGTGATACGGGTTTCTCCCGGTATAGCTGATCGGATTATTATCATCACGTTGTAAAAGGACCTTTGATGGTTTCAGCCCAGTAACGTTACTTCTGAGGGCTCTTGGGCTAGGCACAAGATGCCACGATGCTTATGAACAATTGTTCTGCAGTATTGCTATAATGGTAGGAAATTTTGCACACGTTTCGGGGCATTGAATGACTTCAAGGGAGGCTTACTCAGTTCATAATCAAGAGATTTAATATTTTATTCCCGGCAGGGGAAAGACAATCGAACTAAGGATGGTCAGATGTGGACTGGTGGAAGTAATGAGACTTGGTAATTGCAGGCGTGGTAGAGTTTCTCCTACTATGGGGTACTATTGTCCTAATTGAACGTATTAAGTTTGTCGGTGTCTTGATCTTCTACAATTCGCCTTTGGGGCAAGATATCGTGAAATAGTATCGGAGATACAACTATCAGATATCGCAGGGTGCGGTGGTTTAGGATTGAATCAGTATTTCAAATGTTGACGGTTCGAGAAAGATGACCTTCGGAAAAGTTTGGAGTTAGTGGCAAATTGTGGATTCAAGTTCTATGAAGATAAATTTTATTAAGGAAACGACTGAGTAGCAAAAGATGAGAAGGACATGTGGGAAGGGTCAGGCGGAGTTTTAAACTTCTAAAAGGCCAGGCTTAGGGAGCGCAGGCCGAGCAGTTGATTAAAGAAGTGAGTTTGCCTAAAGTGGGAGAGCAGCGGAGCTGCGTAGGGGCTTGGTAATAAGATGACTATGCGCCTTAAGGAGAGTTTGGAACGATTTGAGAATATTGGTCCTTGGTTATTGGGGTATATGGATCTAATTTGAAGTAGGGATTCTTGTGCGGCCGGAGATTTAATATAACAGAAAGGAGCCGCTTAAATGAAGAAGGATGTAGCATGACTTTGAATTGAAAGGATGTTGTCGCACACTTAAATTATGTCCATGAGGGGTAAATGGACTTGTGCAGCTGGAGAGTGAGCTCAGACTCAGGAAGGGTCATTGATGTGTAGTGATTGTCCCCTGTGCAGCAGTGTTGGAAGATGCCAGGGGGAGCCTCCTATAGGTGGATTACCTGAGCGAGCAGGTTAGCAGTCGCATGGTTGGCGAGGCTTCTGCAAAGAGTTTTATCGATTATTTAGCAAAGAGTTC
Organism: Nicotiana glauca; assembly: GCA_026770625.1. Classification (NCBI taxonomy): domain Eukaryota; kingdom Viridiplantae; phylum Streptophyta; class Magnoliopsida; order Solanales; family Solanaceae; genus Nicotiana; species Nicotiana glauca. Next base: position 104,026 of record MU688115.1, on the reverse strand, counting down.
AGTCGTGCAAATGCAGTAGGTGAATCAAAGTATTAAAGAATGGGGCTTTGTGGAAGGAATCCGAGAATTTATGTGGTTGATCGCGCAAGGTTATGTCGATGAAAGCTAGGGAATCTTGGTGAATTCCATAGTTGTGAAATAATGGCTTCAAGATAAGTGGGAGAGTCCCACTGCTTATGATTGGGTTGCATGGTTAACTACTTGCGAGGTTTCTGGTTATTAGCATATTGAGGGGCTATTTCAGCTGTGGGGAAAGACCATAAGTGGTATTCTAAGCAAAGGAATTATTAAAGGTGGGATATCGTTGGCCTTATTGGCCCATGTTCAGATATGGGGAAAGATTCAGGATTTTGCATTTTGTAGATGCGGGTTCCAAGGGAAGTAATTCAGCGGGTTCTTCGCCAAGGGGGTATTCAGGTGATGGGAGACTCATGGAGTTGGTTATATTCGTGTCCAAGTCAGAGCGGGTGGCTCTCAGCAATGGTCCTAATGGGATTAGAAAAGGGTAAGGAGTGGTGCCTAATGATTTCCAGCCTATAAGTACAGTTAAGAATCAATCTTTGTAGCAGCTTATGAGAAGGTGCCCAGAATGTTCTATGATATGTTAACTTGCGGCATAGAATTTGAGAAATATGAAACAGTTCGTGAGATTTGAGACAGCATGGTCTCGTAAATCAAGGTCGCTTAAGGGGAGTGTAGATGGAGTATGTTATGTGTTGGATGGAATTAATATTAATTCTAAGGTAATCGGGGTGAATCGAAAGAAGATAGATTGGCTAGCCATAATTTGGTTGGCATATTGGTGGTAGAGATCAGCTCTTTCGGCGTGATTAAGTTATGTAAGTGACCTGTGGCGGTACGTTTGAGGCTCGTCAGCCACCGTAATTGATATCATTCTGAAGCATTCTACCGTTATGACTTGTTATGTGGAAGTGGATTCTAGAAAGGCTATGGTGCCTTAGACCACTACTTAGAGATTTATGTATTTCCACGGTTATAAGAATTTGCCTGTGTGTTGCTATGTTTCTCCTGAAGCGAGTTCACTGAAAAGCTTTTATGTGATGAAGTGTGGACCTATTAGTAGTTTTGGGTTGTGATAAGGGTCATGTTCTATCGTACATTGACATGTTGGGTGCGGTGACTAGTATGGGATTTGAAGTGAAAGGAATCAAGGTTGCAGTTTGGTGCCGACACGAGCTCGGATGTGCACGAAAAGAGTTTCGATGTTTAAAGTAAGTGGTATTGTCATCAGCGTCACCTGATATCGGTATTTTGTAAAAGAGGCTTTACATCCTGGCTAGAGATTCTTGATCGCTTTTCAGCGTTAGTGCGGCCGATGGTTTGGATGAGTAGACCTATTATGTGTCTCGGAAGGTTGTGGGAGCAAGTTCCACAGGAAGATCGTATACGTGTGGCATGTAGTCACTTGATTGATTAGAGATTTAAATCAAGTATGAAGGTTTGTGATACTATCGTTAAATTGAGAATATATGCCCAGAGGGCACTTAGTTACTGAGTTGTGGACTGTGGGTGAGTACTCCGGTTATGATGGCTATCCATGTATGTTATGAGAAGAGGGAAACTAGTATGGACTTTTGAAAGGTTATTGGCTTAGTTTGATATGATCAGGATTGACTTGAGGTTGGTGGATGGATTTAAATGTGAATTTGGGCTCTATGTTAGGCCAATTGTGTTCATTTTAGTAATGCGCTCCTTATAGAGTAGCTAGGGTATTATTTCTTTGTTAGATATTTCATGTAGTGATGCATTGCGCCGTGTGAGTTGTGAGACGGCTTGAGGAATTTCTTATGTGTTGAGGATCCGCGTAAAAATGACGTATTATGAGCAAAAATGGCTCATGAGATTCAGATTGTATATCGCACCTCAGTTGTGCTTGAGTTTTGTAGCTTGTAGCGCTATATGTCCCCTCAGGGATGGTATTATGCACTTAGCGTGCTTGTGACCAAACTCGATATCTTGTTGTAATGAGAAATTTAGCTCGATGTATATCTCCTTATATAAGTTCTACGTGTGGATCAGTTGGCACGCTGCCATAGTTATGTTGTGAGGGTCGGGTAGCATGCCGCCATGGTTATGCTGTGTGGATTGGGTTGCACACCGCAACAATGTGATGCTGAGTATAGTTTTCTATATGCTATTTTGTATGCCTTGCTTCCTATTTCCTAAGTAAAGTTCGTATTAGTGCGTGAGTTAGGTAATTCCTTCCAGAGTTCGTTTTCCTTTTGTATCGCGTTCGAATTGGTAGCCTATTGGCACATTGTAGCACCATATGAGACTTTTGGTCATGTTGGGGTGGCTTATTGCCTGAACAGTTCGTACTGGGTGAGACGCGATCATTAGATTCAGGATCAGTGCAATCTGACTATATGGAATATATTAAAGAGCAAAGATCATTATTTGGTTCAGAATGTGGTAATTCTTCTTGTTAGAGGTATAGACCCAATGATTGGTTGACTCGGCAGTTGCTTATGAATTTTTTCTCTTCTCTTCCGTCGTGGCGGTATTGTAAAGGATAGAGTAAGACCTATGTAAGTCATGGGGTGCAATGGGAGCAACAGATTAGTAGGATTTTGACTAAGTTGATCAGAAAATGTTATTGTGGTCCGGTGAGAAAAGTGATGAAAGGTGTGAATTCAGCAGAGTTATGCAGTCATGTTTGGGTTACAATGTGTAGTAATTGATATGATGAGTGCATGTTAGAGGCATGCCTAGCATTGAGTTTCGGATGCTGGAATTGGGATTTAAGGCGTATTTGCTTGAATAAAAGAGGATATCTTCAGAATTGGCGGAGCTAATATTCTCAACTAAGTTGTGGTAGCACGAGAAGGTGCATGGGAAGTTAAACAGCAATTTCAGACCACTTCGGTGTAGTTATCAGCACATTCGGGGATGAACGTATGTTTAAGTGGGAGAGAATGTAATGACCCGACCAGTCGTTTTGAGTCATAGCACTCCGTTCAGTAGTCGGAGGCCATGAACAACTTCATTCCAGGTATTATGGCTTGTATGAGTGGTCGGAATTAAGTTCCGGGAAGTTCAGAGCCGATTTGGAAAGAGAATTCTCATTTCAGAAGCTTAAAGTTGAAAGAATGAACTAGGATTGGAACTTTGAGTAAACGACCTCAGAATCAGGATCTGAAGGTTCCAGCAGGTTTGTATGATGATTGCGAACTTGGGCGTATGCCCGATTCGGGTTTCGGATACCCCGGGAGCATTTTGGCGCCTATTGTGGAAGCTAGCATTTTAGAAGAAGTTTCATAAGTTTGGCCAGAAGCGCATTTCAGTGTTATCGATGTCCGTTTGGGATTCCAAGACTGTGAATAGCTCTGTATGGTGATTCTAGAGTTGGGCCACGATCGGAAGTGAATTCGGAGGTCCGAAGGTCATTTGGCTAAAGATAGAAATTAAAAGGTTTTTGAGAAGTTTGATCGGAGGTGTACTTTTTGATATCGGGGTCGGAATCCGATTCCGAAAGTTGGAGTAGTTCTGTAATGTCAAATATGACTTGTGCGTAAAATTTGAGGTCATCGGACGTGATTTGATAGGTTTAAACATCGGAAGTAGAAGTTTGAAATTTCGAAGTTAATAAAGCTTGAATCGGGGTATAATTCATTGTTTTAGCATTGTTTGACATGATTTGAGGCATCGAGCAAGTCCGTAATGTGTTTTGGGATTGGTTGGTAGGTTTGGTTGAGGTCCCTGGGGCCTCGGGTGGATTCCTGGTGGTTAACGGATCAAATGGGATTTTTGGAAGGATGAAGGTTGCTGGTTGCTGTCATAACCGCACCTGCGAAAATGGGCCGTAGGTGCAGAGCTGCAGATGCAGTTTGGACCAAAGTGAAGGGGGGCTGCAGATGCGGTCGAGGAGCTGGAGATACGGAACTGCATCTGCGGTAGAGGGCTCGCAGGAGCAAAAATGAGGGGGCCTGGGAAGGACCGCAAATGCGGTAGAGGAGCCACACCTGCGGAACCGCAGAAGCGGTCAACGGGCCGCAGGTGCGAAAATAGCTGGGGTAGAATGGTTGTTTTAAAATCGGATATTTGGCCATTTCTCTCATATTTTTTATGGCTTGGGCTTTTTTGGGGAGCTTCAAGAGAGGGTTTTCATCATCAATGATAAGGTAAGTTATCCCCACCTATTTTGAAATTAAATACATCAATTATGTATAGATTTTATTATGTAAATGGGTAAAAAATTTGGAGTTTTGGTAGAAAGACCTAGAAATTATATTCTTGGAATTTAGCCACGATTTTGGGTATGGAATTTAGAGAAAATTATATATTTGAGTTCCTAAGGTCATGGGTAATCCTTATCTTAAAAAAATTTTGGATTCCGGGAACGTGGGCCCGAGGGCATTTTGGTCAATTTTTGATCAGAGTTAAGAATTTAAATTAAATTATAATGAATAATTGAGCATATATTAATGGATTTGCATGACTGTGGCTAGTTTTGGAGTGTGGTGCATCAAGTAGAGTCTTCGGAAGGGCGTGAAATGCCGGTTATGGATCTTCAGAGTGAGGTGAGTCTCCTTTCTAACCTTGTAAGAGGGAATTATCCCCATAGGTGAAATAACTGATTATGTGCTTCTATTTGCGGGGGCTACGTATGCACGAGGTGATGAGAGTCCGTGCGTAGCTACTATTATGCTATTGTCAGGGTAGTTAGGACCCAAAAGCATGTTATACTTGGATTAGTTATGAACTTATTGATAGCTTGAATGGTTTAAATCATAGTGAATTAGTTAGTGAATGTCTAAAAGGTTTAAATTTCATTTCTTAAAATTTGTTAAAGGAGAATTGGTTTTATTTGGATAAATATTCCCCGATAAGTTCTTAATTAACAGATTGAGCATATATCCTTATGTGTACCTGCGTCACATGCATGATTCGCGAGTAGGTATGTGTTTATTTATGGAACGGGCCAAACGCCTCGGCAGATTAAATAGATGCTTCTATGGTTCGGGCTGTTCGACCGTCGGCACTGCACAATTTATATTTTTGTTGGAGCGGGTCGTCGATCTCGGCATGATTTGCACATGATATATGTTGTTTTCTGGGAATTTTAAATGTGGAAATTGCCTTTCACGGCCTGATATAAATTGATAAAATTAATGAAAAGTAAACCTCAAAAATCCTTGATTAATTGTTGAAGGTATTTACCCATTTTCCGGCTTTGTGAATTAGAACTGTTATATAAATCCATGATTTCCTCACACTGTTAGTATATTGTCAATTGACCTCTAGTAAGTGTCGAAGTTGACCATCTCGTCTCTACTTCTTCGAGATTAGGCGGGATACTTATTGGGTACACGTTGTATACGTACTCATACTACACTTCTTTGCATTTTTATTGCACAGGTATATGTAAATCTAGTGGCCTACTGGGCGTAGCAGCATGGATGATTCTGGGACTAGGTGAGCTGCATCATTCAAGATGGCCGGAGCTAGAGCAGTCCCTTCCAGTGTACTGTATTTACTTCTTGTCCACTGTATTCTAGACGGATGTTGTATCTTTATTTTCTTGTCAGTAGTTGCTCAGGCACTTGTGACACCGGGTTCTGGGATGGTTTGAAGTATTGTATTAACTGCTTTATCATTTAAATTTGATTTGAGACTATATTCTTTAAAATTGCTAAATTTGAAGGAAAATCCTAGATTTCAAAAGAATTAAAACGATATTTTGATTAAGTAATTTGGTTAGCTTGCCTGATAGCAGTGTCCGGCGCCACCACGACCCTTAGTGGATTTTGGGTCGTGACAACTTTCTATGCGTACCCTCTCTACGTCATCTATTCCTTCCCTATTCTCCCATTGGTGAAGGAATTCTGCCGCTATTACGATGTTTTCCTGGCCCAAGTTTCTCCATAAATCTACAAGCTTATCTGCATTCCTACGAAATATGCAGATTTGGTCGGGGTTGGGGTATCACTTCACCACCTGATGCATCTTTTTGCCCCTAGTTTCCATGAGGGGACAATGTTTAACCTTCGCCACCGAGGAAGTAAATGTTTGGTGGTTAAGATGGACATTAAGTCAAATCATCAGTTTTGGCTCAACTATTTTTTGTCAAAAACGAGGATGTAGTGGACAATGCAAGCGGGTTCCCCGAGGCTTGGAATTATGCCCGTGAGTATCTCTTTCTTTTTTCCTTATTAAGCATTTGTTTCGCCAGTTTTATTCATGTTTTGACATTCTGTTCCTTCTCTGTGCAGCCGAGACCGTGCCCCCTCCTTTGGTCAAGGACATTCATGACTGGGTTAGCCAGACTTTGCCTCACACATCGAGGACTCGTGAATGGTCGGCCTTTCTCAAGAGGTTCGGGCCAACGTCTTCCATGACCGGTGACTTCATACATTTTATCTATACTATTTTTGACCTCATAGTTGCTTGATTGTTATAGTTTTGTATAGGAGCTGAATCTTTTAGTTTTTCTTTTTCAGCCCGAGGATCGTTGAGGAGACCAAAGGCTCATCCTCCTACATTTCGTAAAATGAAGGCCACTTCTTCGGAGTCTATTCCTGTTGCGACCACGGCCAGGACTACCCGATTGTCTGCTTCTATTCCTTCTTCTACCGCGACTAGGTTTTCTCGATTGTCGACATCATCAGCAGCAAAACTTATGACTTCACCCTTGCGTCACCTAATAGACGAAGATGAGGAATCATCACCGAGTGACGAGGGTTTGATTTCCCACAAAAAGAGGTCGGTGGACGTCAGCGATTGGACCGCTTGGGCCGTGAAATCAGTAAGGGGTGGTCGCGAAACAGCGACCATATTTTTTAAAGATGATGAGTTTCCATTTGAGATCCCGCCATCAACTGAGGCCGCATAAGGCACATACCTTCATGATGCCGAGATGAGAGTTCGATATCCATCTGTGGGAGTTTGTGATCTTTTACGGCGAGATGAGCCGTCATCCTTGCGATTGGCTCATGTTCTTGCTTCGTTGGCTAATGAGAAAGGTAAGGACGTCGCTAAGGATGGTTATGAAATAGACTCCGACCTCGATGCAGATGAGGTGAGGATGATGGTGGAGGGGTTTACCCGACTTGAAGTGAGATTGGACGGGTCCTCATGGACCGTTGCGATCTCTATGGATCGCAGACTTACTGGTGAACACCGAGAATGTGGTCCCTTCCCTAGTTCCCCTCTACTCCGACGTAGAGGGTAAAACTCTAAAAAAAGTGGATGATTCCACCTTAACAAGGAGCTTATCTAGTCTCATCCGCAAGGTAGGATTTTCGACTTTTAATTTGTACTTCGTTCTCACTCGTTGTTGTTGTGTTTTTTTTGCTTTTAGACTATAGTTTTGGAAAATGAGAGCGTCCGATGCGAGGAGAGGCGTAAGGATATTTTTTAGAAGAGGAGCAGAAATATCATGAGTATTGTAACAAGTACCATCATATTGTAGATAGTTTGGTGAGAGCGACAATTTCCAGGCTCTCCGAGCTGAACTGAAGGAGAAGGATGACGAGTTGGTAAGGTTCATCAAAAAATACATTGTTCTTGAGCGAGTGTTAAGGGATAAAGAAGAAGAACTTGAGGCGAGCAAGGGGTGGAGGCCAAGTGCGCCGACCTTCAGGACCAAGTTGTCTCGCTGCGTTTTGAGCTCGAGGAGTGTCAAATCAAAGCGGACACTCTGAGTAGCAAGGTCGCTGAGAAGGCCGCAAATTTAGGCAGGGTTGATTTGGCTCGGTTGGGGGCTATGAGGAAAGCGGAGGCTTTGGAGGTTGTGGCCCGCGTTCTTCGTTCTGAGCAGGAGAGTGCTTTGGAGACGGCAAGGCTCAGAGAGGAGCAGATTGATGAACGGATAGGGGAGCTGAAAAAAGAGGCTTCAGGTCTTCGTGATCGAGTTGTTGCTCTCGAGGCCAAGAAGGAGCAATTATTGGCTCAGCCATCCTTTTCCCGCACTTCTGCTTTTCGTGATATTCTACGGGATCTGTGTGAGGAGTGGATCCACACAGAGGTCTAACTGGATATATTTAGAGATTTGATGAGGGAGGGGAAAGTTTCAGAAGCCGACTTTGAGGATGCTCGTGCAAAGGCACGCACGCTCTGATTGTTTGTGGCTATGCCCCGCTACACCGAAGGCTAATGGAGATGAGGGGGATGCGGGCATGGAGCGGATTGAATAGGACCCTGGTATGAGGATGAGTATCCCATTGGCGATGGCAGAGAGGCAGACGGAGATGGCCTTGGCGGTCAAGTTGATGGAGCTGCTGGGTCAGGCGGCGATTAGTTGTTTTTGCTTTCCTTTTAGCCGCAGAATTGTGTATATTTTTTGTGGGCGTCTTTTTGCGCCTTTGTAAAAAGAATATTCTAAGTATGAAATGCTAGTTCTGTTACTGTCATGACCCAAACCCCGTACTAGTCGTGATGGCGCCTCTCGTGAAGACAAGGCCAACCAACTAACCCAACTCGTCTTTTCCAAAAAGAATTAAACATAAATAAACAGCTTAAATATGACTTAATAGTATTAATTAGCGGAAATACGACCCACACAGCTCTAATCGGGGTGTCACAAGTCACAAGCATCTATCAGAATGTAAATCCACTACAAGGTCTAAAATATACAAAACCGAAATAATGAACAAAAGAGGAAACATGGTGCTACGAACACTGACAATCACCTCCTTAACTCATATAACTCTACCTCTGATCGGCCCAAACCCCCTACCGGGTGAATAGATACCTGCATCTGCACACGAGATGCAGGGAGTAAAGTGAGCACTCCAACTCAGTGAGTAATAAAGGTAAATAACAACTGAGCAGTAAGAAATCATGTAAAGCAACCAACATGCTGTATAGAAGCATGGTACAATCCTTTAAGAAAAAAGTGAAGCTGTGAAATCTTTTGAAATATCTTGGCTCAGTTTAAATCTCTTTCGAAAATGATCTTTTCAACAGTTACGAAAACGATTTCAAAACAGTTAGTGCTGATAAGCACAGAAAAATTCAACCCTCGGGCAAAAATCCCGCAGTATAACAGGTAAAAAGGCAAATAAATATGCAAGATGAGAACATAAAAGTTCGCCCCTCGGACAATATCTCAAAAAAGTACCAGCCCCTTGGGCTCACTCCTAGCAACACTCTCAGCCCCTTGGGCTCTCTCACTCAGATCACTCTCAGAACAATATCATATAGTAACCATTGCGGTGTGCAGCCCGATCCACATCTCGCTGTGGCGTGCAACCCGATCCATATATCGTCGACGGCGCTCACTAGGGGTGTGAAGACTCCGGGAGGGCCCCCTTACAGCCCAAGCGCAATATCAAGCCACCTTGTGGCATATAACATCATGCCTGAAAGCCCTCTCACATCACTCATAAGGCCTGAAAGCCTCCTCACATCACTTATAAGGCCTGAAAGCCTCCTCACATCACTCATAAGGCTTGGAAGCCTACTCATATCACTCATAAGGCCTGGAAGCCTCCTCACATCACTCAACATATCCTCACATATGGACCTCGGCCTCATTCAGTCCAGAAAACATCATAAGCCCCTCGGGCATCAATAAAATAGTAGTGCTCAGCCCAAACAACAGTGGAAATATCATTTAAGTCTCAAAGTTCAATTAAAACAGCTGAGTTTGTAAAACAATATAATCAACAGGACTGAGTTCAAGTAGTATGTCAAATAGTGAGGAAACGGTGATAAAATCCCTGAATGGTTCAAATAATTGGCACGAAGCCCAAATCATGATAATATAAAATAAGTTTCAGTCAAATACGCGGTAAAATCATCAATCGGGACGGACCAAGTCACAATCCCCAATAGTGATCTACCCCTCGCTCGCTATCCGGCGTGCAAGTCACCTCAATATAGCACTACGGTGTGTAAATTCGAGGTTTCAAACCCTCAGGATATCATTTACAATCATTACTCACCTCGAACCGATAAAATCGCTAGCTCGCGACGCCCTCGCCCCTAAAATCGACCTCCTCGCGCGTTGAATCTGACCAAAACCTCAACGAATATGTCACGTTATGCTATAGGATCAATACCCAATAAAAAATAATCAAAAAAATCAATAATCTCGAAATTGACAAAACCCGAGCCCCCGGACGCACTCCTCGAAACTCAAAAATTTTTACAGAAAAGTGTTCTTCATCTTCTCCTGATTTTGTACATATAAAGAACACAAAAATCGGAGTCCGTTTGATCCCTCAAATCGACCCCTAAATGTCTCATAATCTCAGGCCCCAAAATCCTATTTTTCTAATATTTTTCATATATTAAAGGCTGGGATTATGGTCTATAATCACCCATAAACGAATTTTAATAATCAGATCACTCACCTCTATGATACCCGGTAATTTTATCTCTTAAAAATCGTCTCAGAAGCATCTTCCCATTCAAAAATTAGAAGAAAACTCGACCTGCTCATTGTAGGTCTACTGTTCATGCGTTTTACTGCTCGCAATGGATTCCTTGTGAAATTCTAATGAATTTAGGCTTTTGAATCACTCAATTTGACCTTATAATGAAGACGATATGTAGGTTTTAAGATTTGCGAATAGTGTAGGATTTTAATACGCTGTCAGGGGCAATTTCGTTATTAACCTGAAAATCTGGGCAACCTTGGTAAAATGGCCATAAAATCCTCATACGATGTCCAAATTTGACGATTCTTTTTGCTACGGGTCTGTAATTACGATACGGACCTAATGCTTCATTCAAAACAGTAATCGGAGCTCATTTGTTTAATATGATATCATTTATGCTTGAAGAAACAACACTGAAGCATAAGAAAAACGAGCACAACGCAACCCAAACCTACCCGAAACTCACCCGAGCTCCTCTAGACTGCGTACGAACATACTAACACGTCACATATAATCATTCAAACTTAGTTTCACTCTCAAAATACCAAAACTAACGTCAAAACACCAAATTTACATCGGATTCAAGCCTAAGTTCTTCTAAAACTTCCGAAACACGCATTTGATCAAAAACCCAACCAAATCACCTCCGAATAACCTGAAATTTTGCACACACATCCTAGATCACCTAATGAAGATATATCAACTCTCGAAATTCCATTCCGACCCTCAGATCAAAATCTCACCTATCAACCGGAATTCGCCAAAATACTAACTTCGCCAATTCAAGCCTAATTCTACACCGGACCTCCAAAATCACTTCCGATCACGCTCCTAAGTCACAAATCATCCCCCGAAACTAACCAAATAATAAAAACTCCGATATGATCTCATATATAAATAAGTCAACTCTTGGTTAAACCTTTCAAATTCAAGGCTTTCTACTGAAACTGTTCTTTCAAATTTATCCCGATTTTTCATAAAACCAAAGCCAACGATCTACATCAGTCATAGTACATATCACAGGGCAAGTCATGCCTGAGAACTGGCAATTAAAGTGCAAAAGCTCAAAACAACCGGTCGGGTCGTTACATCCCTCCCACTTAAACACACGTTCGTCCTTGAACGTACCCAGAGCTGTCTTAGAAGCCAACTAATGGCTGAATGACCTTACTAAGTATACCCGGGGGTAATCCCACGTCACCCCATCTCATATAGGTGTGATAACACATTTTAACTAAAATCACACAATCCAGTCTAGCCCATAAGTCATAGAACCACATTTCACTTTCCGAAATCACACAGATGGTTAGAACCTCTCATCTATACTCTGAATAATCCCGAACCAGCTGTAATAACCCATACCTGCAACCTCAGGTGCAATTACATGATATACCACATAACTCAAACACTCGAAATGATAACTTCTATTCACAGTAGCTGCACATAACAACCGAATACCGATAGGAAACTCTTATCAACTAAAGTCTTATTCCAACACTTCTATATACTGCTAATGATAAATGAAACATGTAATAAACCGTAACCATCTCTCAGGTCAACCATTCATGAAGTCACTTCCCTTTTGGCTAACACCACAGCAGATTTCTGAGCCGAAACTCAATATTATCCTTCCAACAAGCTAAAATCAAATCCGTTCGTATTCATTAGTGACCCCAACGATCACCTCGAATCCAACACACAACTCTGGTGATATGACACCTCAATAAAGCCTAAGCCACAACTTGTATAATTCGCGCAGCAATAAGAAACGGTCTGAATATAATCAAATCATGAAAATAACCCCAAACGAAAGAGCTGTACCTCAAGCTCATCACTACCATCATAACACAAGGCTGAGAACTCGTCTCACATAATAGAAATAGAACACGTCAATCTACCCTGAATACGTAGCCTCGCTACAATGCGCGATCCTATCCAAACACTGCTACACATGGAACACCTCAAGTCGTTATGCTCAAAATCGACAACGACGCACAATTTGATGTCTGAAACCCAAGCAAATCATTACACCCACGGTGAAACAAATTAATGTATGCCATGCAAACCTGGTAGAGCATAACCGGTACGTCAATCACCGAGCAACTCCCAATTACTTTTCCGGCTCGACTCCAACTATGAAACCCCAATGGATCCGCACAATATGTGCCCATAATACACTCTGTAATAACATAATCCGACGCACCTAGCCAGTCAACCCGTGGCATTTTTTGGTATAGCCCATAGCGGAATAGTCTAGAATAACCCAACACCGAGACAACCAGTCTACACCCCATATCATATCCGAAATCTAACATACCAAGGAAAGGAAGATCCACTGGGGCCTCCAAATCTCAGTAGTCACTAAACAGTGTCGATATACACGATCTACAACCACATCATAACATGTACATGAGAACTTCCGGTATCCAATTCCATGTAGCACACATATCACCATACCTGACCCCAAATTACGCCATCCGAATACATATCACACCTCAGGTACCCAGTCATTTCACGAAAGATAGTCTAAAATTCCCATGTGCTATACAAACATCTCGAATATCAGCAGTCGATCCAGCCTGAAAGTGTCGCAATACTACCGAAGTGACATCCACTTAATCATGTTACCCTTTTCTGAACATATACTATCGTCAAATCACTTCTAATTAGAAATATCATTCCCTTAACCATCTAAGGCTACCCGCTGCCTAAGCGTTTTATGAACTTCCTTTCAGAACTGAACTCTAACTCTACACATGCAAATCTCGATCCTCCACAACATACCCCATATACCATTCCATCCTAGTATAACATGAGAACTTCATCTCCCTTTCGAGCCACTGAAATCTACGTACTCAACTAGTCAAGAACTTTCCATTTGTCCCATCTAGTAGAAAAGTCACAACATATCCCATGCTCCGCATGCCCATAGAATATATAGATCTCCAAACAGCGGTAAAAACCATCAGTAACTCTCCGAATTCCCTTTGCACAAATCAGACCTACTACGACTGAATCCTTCTAAATCGACCAAGCTAAGCGAGCCATCAAAACCCATGAGCATTGCTGTAAAATACCTGTAAGAACCAATTACATCGAACACATACAAAGAATTGATCATATCCTTACCATACTGATTCGGTCTACTATCAAGCTATTCCATCTATCTAATTTCCCTTCTGATACATCATCAACTTGGTATTCCCCCTTGCTGTAGCACCACAGTTCCTCAACCCAGGCTCACTACACGGGACCCAAGCACAAGACCACACTGTCTAAGACCCAAAAGCCACTGAATCCTCTCTCAAATATTCCCAGAAACACCATATTCCGAAATAATTTACTCTGAAGAACTTCCTGCGAATCTAAATATGTTACCTTTACTTTCCAGATACTGATATATAGATTCCCATAATTAACATAAAAATACTAAAAATCTGAACCTCTTCCAATGGAAACACAGTTTCTATCCACATATGCAACTTTAAAATACCCGATTGTTTCTTGCAGAATCTTGAACACATTAGAACCATTCTCGAAAGTCATTCACTCTTATTCAAACTACAAATTACCTCACCCAACGAATAGAACCACCCGTGCCTCATTGGCACTCCGATGTCACAAAATAAAATCCTCATCCCGATACGACCAAGCAACTTCCTGCTCTATGCACCGAGTATTCTTAACAATCGACAACTTAAGACATTCAGTGATTCTCTCTCCCTATGAAGCATAATGTAGCCTTTGCCAAAATTTTCCTTTACTCTAGCCATAGCTAATTCACTAGCATGCCCCAAACTGGAACCAACATAGCACCTAACCGTGCAATCAACTGATCACAAAAGTCTCCCCCACTTGGCTCGAAACCATAGATCAAGATACACTCGATATCTCATAAAACTTTTACTCTATTGATGCCACAATACCATAGTTAGATTAAACTCAAATCATTTATAAGTTTGTGAAACACAGATCATCCAGTACTATAAATCTTCTGCAAATATCGCATTCAACCCCGCAATAGTCAAACCCACTCTTTTAGCAATTTGAAATTTCAAATTTCAACATGTACCCTTCCATTACACATGAGACCTTCTAACATACACACAAGGATCACACCACTTCGGAACACTTCGCATGAAATGACTCACCTGCTTCACCTCAATATAACATTTCCGTATACCTTCCACCGTCAGACATATTAAACGACCACTTAGTCTTCCTGAGTCTGAACTCATACCGCAACATAAAATTTTACTTCACTCTCATCTAGGAGACACGAAAAGATTCTTCACGCGCCCGTAACTCAGAGCTACACATCCAATCACAATGGAATCATACACTTAATAGTTCATTTATCATTCCGCAGGCCTTCCTCGTCACTTCCAAGATACATAGATACATTCCACAGTACTAACATACTCATCACATGGACATTCAACCGTCACTTCCACTAATAGGGACACTGCCGAACATATAAGTTCAAAACACTTACTCACACAATCAACACTTCAATGCTCAAGCCATAGGCAAAGATCCGGCCTCAAGTCCTCCAGACTGGCCCAACATAAAACTCGCAAAGATCACATCTCGCCCCTCGATCGGGTAATCACAAGCCATCAAGGAACATATGATACTGAGCGCTCATGCGTGCATACGAACGCGTGGAAAGAATTTCAAGAGTTACTTTTCAAGCTGAATCAAGAATGCACGATGAGATTACAAGAATGTGAAGTTTTCCTAAAGGTTCTGTAGCCTCTTGAGGATAAATACAGACGTCTCTGTACCGATCCGTGAGAATTTACTAAACCTGCTTATAACTCGTGAGACCTAGTAACCTAGGCTCTGATACCAACTTGTCATGACCCAAAACCCGCACTGGTCGTGATGGCACCTCTAGTGAAGACAAGGCCAATCAACTAACCCAACTCGTCTTTTCCAAAAAGAATTAAACATAAATAAGCAACTTAAACATGACTTAATAGTATTAATTAGCGGAAATACTACACAACATAGCTCTCATCGGGGTGTCACAAGTCACGAGCGTCTATCAAAATGTAAATCCACTACAAGGTTTAAAATATACAAAACCGAAATAATGAACAAAAGATGGACACATGGTGCTGCGAACACTGACAGTCACCTTCTTAACTCATATAACCCTGCCTCTGATCGGCCTAAACCCGCTACCGGATGAATAAATACCTACATCTGCACACAAGGTGCATGGAGTAAAGTGAGTACTCCAACTCAGTGATTAATAAAGGTAAATAACAACTGACCAGTAAGAAATATTTGGAAATATCTTGGCTCAGTTTAAATTTGTTTTGAAAATGATCTTTTCAACAATTACGAAAACGATTTCAAAATAGGTAGTGTTGATAAGCACAGAAAAATTTGCCCCTTGGGCACAAATACCACAGTATAACAGGTAAAAAGGCAAATAAATATGCAAGATGAGCACATAAAAGTTCGCCCATCGAGCAATATCTCAAAACAGTACCAGCCCCTCGAGCTCACTCTTAGCAACACTCTCAGCCCCTTGGGCTCTCTCTCTCAGAATAGTATCATATAGTAACCATTGCGGTATGTTGCCCGATCCACATCTCGCTGTGGTATGTAGCCCGATCCATATATCGTCGACGGTGCTTACTAAGGGTGTGCAGACTTCAAGAGGGGCCCCTTACGGCCCAAGAGCAATATCAAGCCACCTCGTGGCATATAACATTAGGCATGAAAGCCTTCTCACATCACTCATAAGGCCTGAAAGCCTTCTCACATCACTCATAAGGCCTGAAAGCCTCCTCACATCACTCATAAGGCCTGAAAGCCTCCTCACATCACTCATAAGGCTTGGAAGCCTCCCCACCTCAATCATAAAGCCTGGAAGCCTCCTGACATCACTCAACATATCCTCACATATGGCCCTCGGCCTCACTCAGTCCAAAAAATATCATAAGCCCCTCGGGCATCAATAAAATAGTAGTGCTCAGCCCAAACAACAGTGGAAATATCATTTAAATCTCAAAGTTCAATTAAAACGGCTGAGTTTGTAAAACAGTATAATCAATAGGACTGATTTAAAAGTAGTATGTCAAATAGTGAGAAAACAATGATAAAATCCCCGAAGGATTCAAATAATTGGCACAAAGCCCAAATATGGCAATCGGTCCAAATCATGATAATATCAAATAAGTTTCAGTTAAGTACGCGGTAAAATCATCAATCGGGACGAACCAAGTCACAATCCCCAATACACCACGCTCGCTATTCGGCGTGCAAGTCACCTCAATATAGCACTACGGTGTGCAAATCCGAGGTTTCAAACCCTCCCGATATCATTTACAATCATTACTCACCTCGAACCGGTGAAATCTCTAGCTCGCGATGCTTTTGACACCCAAATCGACCACCTCGTGCATCGCATCTGACCAAAACCACAATGAATAGGTCACGTTATGCTATAGGATCAATACCCAATCGAAAATAATCAAAAAACATCAATAATCTCGAAATTGACAAAACCCGAGCCCCTGGACCCACTTCTCGAAACTCCAAAATTTTTACATAAAAGTGTTCTTCATCTTCTCCCGATTCTGTACATATAAAGAACACCAAAATTGGAGTCCGTTTGATCCCTCAAATCAACCCCTAACGGTTTCATAATCTCAGGCCCTAAAATCCTATTTTTCTAATGTTTTTCATGAATTAAAGGTTGGGATTATGGTCTATAATCACCCATAAACGAGTTTTAATAATCAAATCACTTAACTCTATGATACCCACTGATTTTATCTCTTAAAAATCGTCTCAGAAGCTTCTTCCCATTCAAAAATTGGAAGACAACTCGACCTGCTCATTATAGGTCTATTGTTCATGCGTTTCACTGCTCCCAATGGATTTGCTGTGAAATTTTAATGAATTTAGGTTTTTGAATCACTCCATTTGACCTTATAATGAAGGAGATATGTAGGTTTTAAGATTTTCAAATAGTGCAGGTTTTTAATATGCCATCAGGGGCAATTTCGTCATTAACGTGAAAATCTGGGCAACCTTGGTAAAATGACCATAAAATCCTCATACGATGTCCAAATTCGACGATTCTTTTTGATACAGGTCCGTAATTACGATACAGACCTAATGCTTCATTGAAAATAGTAATCGGAGCTCATTTATTCAATATGATATCATTTATGCTCGAAGAAACGACGTCGAAGCATAAGAAAAACGAGCACAACACAGCCCGAACCTATCCGAAACTCACCCGAGCTCCTCGAGACCGCATACGAACATACTAACATGTCACATATCATCATTCAAACTTAGCTTCACTCTCAAAATAACAAAACTAACATCAAAACACCATATTTACATCGGATTCGAGCCTAAGTTCTTCTAAAACTTCCGAAATACGCATTTGATCAAAAACATAACCAAATCACCTCCGAATAACCTGAAATTTTGCACACACATCCCAAATCACCGAACGAAGATATAGAAACTCTCGGAATTCCATTCCAACTCTCGGATCAAAATCTCACCTATTAACCGAAATTCTCCAAAATACTAACTTCGCCAATTCAAGCCTAATTCTACACCGGACCTCCAAAATCACTTCCGATCATGCTCCTAAGTCACAAATTATCCCCTGAAGCTAACCAAATCATAAAAACTCCAATCCGAGCTCATATACAAATAAGTCAACTCTTGGTCAAGCCTTTCAAATTCAAGGCTTTCTATTGAAAACGTTCTTTCAAATTCATCCCGATTTTCCCTGAAACCAAAACCAACGATCTACATCAGTCATAGTACATATCACAGGGCAAGTCATGCCCGAGAACTAGAGATCAAAGTGAAAAAGCTAAAAAGGACTGGTCGGGTCATTACATCCTCCCCCACTTAAACACACGTTCGTCCTCAAACGTACCCAGAGCTGTCCTAGAAGCCAACCAATAGCTGAATGAACTTACCAAGCATATACCCGGGGTGATCCCACGTCACCCCATCTCATATAGGTCCGATAACACATTTTAACTAAAATCATACAATCTAGTCTAGCCCATAAGTCATAGAACCACATTTTACTTTCCAAAATCACACACAAGTTTAGGACCTCACATCTATACTCTGAATAATCCCGAACCAGCTATAATAACCCATACCTGTAACCTCAGGTGCAATTACATGATATACCACATAACTCAAACACTCGAAACGATAACTTCTATTCACAATAGTTGCACATAACAACCGAATATCAATAGGAACCTCTTATCAACTAAAGTCTTATTCCAACACTTCTATATACTGCTAATGACAAATGAAATATGTAATAAACCGCAACCATCTCTAAGGTAAACGATTCATGAAGTCACTTCCCTTTTGGCTAATACCACAGCAGATTTCTGAGCCGAACCTCGATATTATCCTTCCAACAAGCTGAAATCAAATCCCTTAATATTTATTAGTGACCCCAACGATCACCTCGAATCCAACACATAACTCTGGTGATATGACACCTCAATACAGGCCTAAGCCACAACTTGTATAATTCGCGCACCAATAAGAAACAGTCTGAATATACTCAAATCATGAAAATAACCCCAAATGAAAGAGCTGTACCTCAAGCTCATCAGTACCATCACAACACAAGGCTGAGACCCCATCTCACATCATAGAAATAGAACACGTCAGTCTACCCCGAAAGGTCAAATCTCTACGTAGCCTCGCTACATTGCGTGATCCTATCCAAACACTGCTACACATGGAACACCTCAAGTCGCTATGCTCAAAATCGACAACCACGCACAGTTTGATGTCTAAAACCCAAGCAAATCATTACACCCACGGTGAAAGAAATTAATATATGCCACGCAAACCTAGTAGAACATAACTGGTACGTCAATCACCGAGCAACTCCCAATTACTTTTCCGGCTCGACTCCCACTATAAAACCCCAATGGATCCGCACCATATGTGCCCATAATCCACTCTGCAAGAACATAATCCGACGCACCTCGCCACTCAACCCGTGGTATTTTTCGGTATAGTCCATAGCGCAATAGTCTAGAATAACCCAACACTGAGACAACCAGTCTACACCCTAATATCATATCCAAAATCTAACATACCAAGCAAAGGAAGATCCACTCGGGCCTCTAAATCCTGGTAGTCACTAACAGTACTGATACACACGATCTACAACCACATCATAGCCTGTACATGCGAACTTCCGGTATCCAATTCCATGTAGCAAACATATCACCATACCTGACCCCAAATTACGCCATCCGAATACATATCACACCTCAGGTACCCAGTCATTTCACGAAAGATATTCTAAAATTCCCATGTACCATACAAGCATCTCGAATATCAGCAGTCGATCCAGCCCGAAAGTGCCGCAATACTACCGAAGTGACATCTACTTAATCATGTTAACCTTTTCTGAACATATACTATCGTCAAATCACTTCTAATTAGAAATATCATTCCCTTAACCATCTAAGGCTACCCGTTGCCTAAAAGTTTTATGAACTTTCTATCAGAACTAAATTGTAACTCTACACACGCAAATCTCGATCCTCCACTACATACCGCATATACCATTCCATCCTAGTATAATATGAGAAATTCATCTCCCTTCCGAGACACAGAAATCTACATACTCAACTAGTCAAGAACTTTCCATTTGTCCCATCTAGAAGAAAAGTCACTACACATCCCATTCTCCGCATGCCCATAGAAGATATACATCTCCAAACCACGGTGAAAACAATCAGGAACTCTCCGAATTCCCTTTGCACAAATCAGACCTGCCAGGACTGAATCCTTCTAACTCGACCAAGCTAAGGAAGCCATCAAAACCCATGAGCATTGATGCAAAATACCCGTAAGAACCTATTACCTCAAACACATAAAAAGAATTGATCACATCCTTACCACACTGATTTAGTCTACTATCAAGCTATTCCATCTATCTAATTTCCCTTCTGATTCATAATCAACTTGATATTCCCCCTTGCTGTAGCACCACAGTTCCTCAACCCAGGCTCACTACATGGGACCCAAGCACAAGACCACACTGTCTAAGACCCATACGCCACTGAATCCTCTCTCAAATATTTCCAGAAACACCACATTCCAATATAATTTTCTCTGAAGAACTTCCTGTGAATCTAAATCTGTTACCTTTACTTTCCAGATACTGATACATAGAATCCCATAATTAACATAAAAATACCAAAAATCTGAAACTATTCCAATGGAAATACAGTTTATATCCACACATGAAACTTTAAAATACCCGATTGTTTCTTGCAGAATCTTGAACACATTAGAACCATTCTCGAAAGTCATTCACTCTTATTCGAACTACCAATTACCTAACCCAATGAATAGAACCACCAGTGCCTCATTGGAACTCCGATGCCGCAAAATAAAATCCTTGTCCTGATACGACCAAGAAACTTCCTGCTCTATGCATCGAGTATTCTTAACAATCTACAACTTAAGACATTCAGTGATTCTCTCTCCCCATGAAGCATAATGTAGCCTTTGCCAAAATTTTCCTTTACTCTACCCATAGCTAATTCACTGGCATGCCCCAAACTGGAACCAACATAGCACCTAACCGTGCAATCAACTGCTCCCAACAGTCTCCCCCACTTGGCTCGAAACCATAGATCAAGATACACTCGATATCTCATAACACTTTTACTCTATTGATGCCACAATACCATAGTGAGATTAAACTTAAATCGTTTATAAGTTTGTGAAACACAGATCATCCAGTACTGTAAATCTTTTGCAAATATCGCATTCAACCCCGCAATAGTCAAGACCACTCTCTTAGCAATCCGAAATTTCAAATTTCAACATGTACCCTTCCATTACACATGAGACCTTCTAACATACACACAAGGATCACACCACTTCGGAACACTTCGCATGAGATAACCCACCTGCTTCGCCTCAATATAACATTTCCGTATACCTTCCACCGTCATACGCATTACACGACTAGTTAGTCTTCCTGAGTCTGAACTCATACCGCAACATAAAATTTTACTTCAGTCCCATCTAGGAGATACAAAAAAATTCTTCACGCGACCATAACTCAGAGCTACACATCAAATCACAATGGAATCATACACTTAATAGTTCATTTATCATGCCGCAGGCCTTCCTCGTCACTTCCAAGTTACATAGATACATCCCACAGTACTAACATACTCATCACATGGCCATTCAACTACCACTTCCACTAATAGGGACACTGCCAAACATATAAGTTCAAAACACTTACTCACACAATCAGCACCTCAATGCTCAAGCCATAGGCAAAGTTCCGGCCTCAAGTCCTCCAGACTAGCCTAACATCAAACTCACATAGATCACATCTCGCCCCTCAACTGGGGAATCACAAGCCATCAAGGCATATATGATACTGAGCGCTCATGCGCGCGTACGAACGCGTGGAAGGAATTTCAAGAGTTACTTTTCAAGTTGAATAAAGAACGCACGATGAAATTACAAGAATGTGAAGTTTTTCTAAAGGTTCTGCAGCCTCTCGAGGATAAATACAGACGTCTCCGTACCGATCCGTGAGACTCTACTAAACCTGCTCATGACTCGTGAGATCTAGTAACCTAGGCTCTGATACCAACTTGTCAAGACCCAAACCCCGCACTGGTCGTGATGGAGCCTCTCGTGAAGACAAGGCCAGCCAACTAACCCAACTCGTCTTTTCCAAAAAGAATTAAACATAAATAAATAGCTTAAACATGACTTAATAGTATTAATTAGCGGAAATATAACCCAACACTGTTCTAATAGGGATGTCACAAGTCACGAGCATCTATCAGAATGTAAATCCACTACAAGTTCTAAAATATACAAAATAGAAATAATGAATAAAAGAGGGAAACATGGTGTTGTGAACACTGACAGTCACCTTCTTAAGTCATATAACTTTGCCTCTGATCGGCCCAAACCTGCTACCGGATAAATAGATACCTGCATCTGCACACGAGGTGCAGGGAGTAAAGTGAGTACTCCAACTCAGTGAGTAATAAAGGTAAATAACAACTGAGCAATAAAAAATCACATAAAGCAACCAACATGCTGTATAGAAGCAGGGTACAATCGTTTGAGAAAATAGTGAAGCTGTGAAATCTTTGGAAATATCTTGGCTTAGTTTAAATTTCTTTTGAAAATGATCTTTTCAAAAATTACGAAAACAATTTCAAAACAGTTAGTGCTGATAAGCACAGAAAAATCCGCCCCTCGGGCACAAATCCACAGTATAACAGGATGAGCACATAAAAGTTTGCCCCTCGGGCAATATCTCAAAAATAGTACTAGCCCCTCAGGCTCACTCTTAGCGACACTCTCATCCCCTTGGGCGCTCTCTCTCTCAGAACAATATCATATAGTAACCGCTGCGGCATGCTGCCCGATCCACATCTCGCTGCGGCGTGCAGCTCGATCCATATATCGTCGACGACGCTTACTGGGGTGTGCAGACTCTGGGAGGGGCCCCTTAAGACCTAAGCACAATATCAAGCCACCTTGTGGCATATTACATCAGTCCTGAAAGCCTTCTCACATCACTCATAAGGACTGAAAGCCTTCTCACATCACTCATAAGGCCTGAAAGCCTCCTCACATCACTTATAAGGCCTGAAAGCCTCCTCACATCACTCATAAAGCTTGGAAGCCTACTCACATCACTCATAAGGCCTGGAAGCCTCCTCACATCACTCAACATATCCTCCCAAGTGGACCTCAGCCTCATTCAGTCCAGAAAACATCATAAGCCCCTCGGGCATCAATAAAATAGTAGTGCTCAGCCCAAACAATAGTGGAAATATAATTTAAGTCTCAAAGTTCAATTAAAACAACTGAGTTTGTAAAATAATATAATCAACAGGACTGAGTTCAAGTAGTATGTCAAAAAGTGAGAAAACAGTGATACAATCCGCGAATGGTTCAAATAATTGGTACAAAGCCCAAATATGGCAATCAGCCCAAATCATGATAATATCTAATAAGTTTCAGTCAAATACGCGGTAAAATCATCATCGGGACAGACCAAGTCACAATCCCCAATGGTGCTCTACCCCACGCTCGCTATCCAGTGTGTAAGTCACCTCAATATAGCACTACACTGTGCAAATTCGAGGTTTCAATCCTTCAGGATATCATTTACAATCATTACTCACCTCGAACCAGCGAAATCTCTAGCTCACAACGCCCTTGCCCCTCAAATCAACCTCCTCGCACGTTGAGTCTGACCAAAACCACAACGAATACGTCACATTATGCTATAGGATCAATACCCAGTCGAAAATAATCAAAAAATATTAACATTCCCGTAATTGACAAAACCCGAGCCTTAGGTCCCACTTCTCGAAACTCAGAATGTTTTATAGAAAAGTGTTCTTCATCTTCTCCCAATTCCGTACATATAAAGAATAGTAAAATCGGAGTTCGTTTGACCCCTCAAATCGACCAATAAAAGTCTCATAATCTCAGACCCTAAAATCCTATTTTTCTACTGTTTTTCATGAATTAAAGGCTGGAATTATGGTCTATAGTCACCCGTAAGCGAGTTTTAATAATCAAATCACTTACCTCTGTGATACCCACTGATTTTCTCTCTTAAAAATTGCCTCCGAAGCTTCTTCCCATTCAAAAATTGGAAAAAAACTCGACCTGCTCATTATAGGTCTACTGTTCACGCGCTTTATTGCTCCCAATAGATTCCTTGTGAAATGCTAATGAATTTAGGCTTTTGAATCACTCAATTTGACCTTATAATGAAGGAGATATGTAGGTTTTAAGATTTACAAATAGTGCAGGTTTTTAATACGCCGTCAGGGGCAATTTCGTCATCAACCTGAAAATCTGGGCAACCTTGGTAAAATGGCCATAAAATCCTCATACGATGTCAAAATTCAACGATTCTTTTTGCTACAAGTCCATAATTACGATACGGACCTAATGGTTCATTCAAATGGTAATCGAAGCCTAATTGACCGGTCGGGTGCAACAGCTCAAAATGATCGATCGGGTCGTTACAGTTACTCGTGCCTAATTCTTTTTCTTCTGTTTGAGTTTTTATGCCTTTTTTCTTTTGTTGCTTTGTTGCCTAAGTCATAAAAACTTGGTTCAAGTAGGTTGAATGAGGTTGAAATAAAACCTAGGTTTGATCATGGCCGAGGGCCAACAGGTGTTGGTTTGAACTAGGTCGAACATATCACATGTTTGTTTATGGGCGAGGCCGAATAGGTGTTAATTTGACCGAGGTCAAATATAAACTATACTTAGTTATGGCCAAGGGCCGAATAGGTATTAATTTAAATGAGGTCGAGTATAACCTATACTTAGTTATGGCTGAGGCCGAATAGGTGTTAATTCGAGTGAGGTTGAATGTAACCTTTACTTGGTTATGGCCGAGGGTCGAATATGTATTAATTCAAATGAGGTCCAATATAACCTATACTTAGTTATGGTCGAGGGCCGAATATGTGTTAATTCGAATGAGGTCAAATGTAACCTATATTTCATTATGGCTGAGGGATGAATATGTGTTGATTCGAACGAGGTCGAATGTAACCTATGCTTAGTTATGGACGAGGGCCGAATAGGTGTTGATTCGAATGAGGTCGATGTAACCTATGTTTAGTTATGGCCAAGGACCGAATATGTGTTAATTCGAATGAGGTCGAATGTAACCTATGTTTAGTTATGGGCGAGGTCCGAATAAATGTTGAGACAACACTGCTTTAGTGTACATTTGGCTAAAAATGGGTGAACTTCATGCATTTGTGCTTTGTTCATACACTTGGAGAAATTTACATATTTTCCGGGATGTCATTCCAGTCCTAGTCTATCTAGTCCCTTCATTGGTCAACCTGGAGAAGTATATTGGGAGGTTGAGCAATGAACTAGTTTTCATGTGCCTCCGTCCATTCGCACTTCAACTTGAAGTGTTCCCCTCGTTGCCTCGTTAAAAACCTCCTTGAGAAAACCCAATTGGGACAAAAATCAAGTGAGGAAAAAAAGAGTACGACTTGGAGGACGCTTCTTCTTAAAAGTTGAAATACTTGAGGTGGGTGACATTCCAGTTGTTTGGTAGTAGTTTTCCTTCTATTGTTTCTAGTTGAAATGACCTTTTGTTTGCCGTTGACGTGATTTTGTATGGGCCGTTCCAATTTGTTCCCAGTTTGACTTCTCGGGGGTCTTTGCTTGTGTTTTAACTTTTAGCACGTAGTCCCCGACTTTGAGTGGCTGACTTGTGCCTTTTTGTTGTAACAACATTCTCCCTGTTGTTTTTCAGAGATCATCCTTTTGTAGGCTATATCCCTTCGTTCTTCAGCTTCGTCGAGCTCCTGCTTTCTTCTTTCATTATTCGCTGAGCCGCTCTCGTGGGAGTATCTTAGACTTGGCTCTCCGACCTCGACCGTTATTACAACATCAGTCCCATAGACTAATAAGTAAGGCGTCTCTCCCATGCTCTTCTTCGGCATTGTTTGGTAGGTCCAAAGTACTTCTGGTAGTAATTCCGGCCATAGCCCCTTGGCATCTTCGAGTTTTTTTCTTCATGATATTCAACATTGGTTTGTTGGAGTATTCTGCTTGCCCATTACCTGTGGTATGATACGGTGTTAAGAGTACTCTTTAAGAGTATTCTTTTTATATGCTATTTCTCAAAAAATTCGGCGACCTCCTTTCCTGTAAATTGAGGTCCATTGTCGCAACTAATCTCTTTGGGGAAGCCGAAAGGGCATACGATGTTTTTTCATATGAAGGCGATCCCTTCCTGTTTGCGTATTTGGGCGAATGCTCATACTCTACCCATTTAGAAAAATAGTCAGTTAAAACCAAAAGAAATCATACATTACTTCGCCCTGCCGGGAGGGGTCCCACGATGTCCATTTCCCATTTGATGAACGGCCAAGGGAAAGTGACTGAGTGAAGGTGCTCGCCTGCTGGGTGGATTATTGGGGTGTACTTTTGGCACTGCTTGCATTTTTTACGAAATCTGCGTGCTGAGATTGTATGGCTAGTTGGGCTATTTAGAGAGCTGGGCGTGGATATCAAATTACTTGTGTCATTGCAATGTGATAGTAAAACAACTATTCAAATTTTTGCACATCCTATCTTTTATGAGAGGACTAAGCATAAAGCTATTGACTATCATTTTGTAAGGGAGAAATTGGTCTAAGGACTAATTCAAACGCAGCATGTTGGGACAACAGAACAAATTGCAGATTTACTAACTAAGGCACTGTGCAATAGCATGAGTACTTACAAAGCAAGCCGGGAATGAGTATTTCATCCCTCAGTTTTAGGTTTTTCATCTTTCGGTTTACAAGTTCGAAATTTTACAAGTTCCAAAGTTATGAGTTTGGAGGTTTATGTGTTTGAAATTTTACGGGTTTAAAAATTATAAAGTTCGCAATTTTGAAAGTTTAGCGATTCGGAAGTCTATGAAATTTGCGGGTTCGGAAGGTTGTTCGTTCGAAAGTTTATGACTTCATGTTTATTGTATCTAAATTATTTATGAATATTCTAGAGAAGTTATTTTCCTTAATTTACGTACCAAATACCGAAAAATGAATAAGATTACTACTTGTTTTCCAAAAAAATATTTTCTTGAAAAATATTTTTCATTATACCAAACACACCCTTCATCTGCCAAAGTTTACCAATCAGTTTAACAAATATATAGTACTACTTATTAGTGTTGTAAAATCACGGAAAACACAACAAGAGCATAAGAAAAGTTTGCAAAAATATTTG
This sequence comes from Nicotiana glauca, assembly GCA_026770625.1. Taxonomy (NCBI): domain Eukaryota; kingdom Viridiplantae; phylum Streptophyta; class Magnoliopsida; order Solanales; family Solanaceae; genus Nicotiana; species Nicotiana glauca. The sequence goes on along the minus strand of MU688115.1, from coordinate 76,868 downwards.
AGAAAATATTGAGAAACTACTCAGTCCGAATTGCTCTACTAAAAAGCAAATAGGACAATATAAGTTACTACTCCAGCTTAAAAAGGAAATTAGGAAGCAAAATGCCATTAATAATGGGCGCTTACACTTTGTACATAAGAAAAGGCTAAAGGTTCGTATAAGCTAAGTTATTCACGTATGTATAATATGTAGCCAAATATTAGCACTGAAGACATGCAATTTTCAGAAACTGACTGTCTAATACAAAACCATCTATATGCCTGAAATACAACTATTCAGAGAGAGAGAATTGGATCTTTTCCAGAAGCTAGCAAAGTCCCTTGATCTCTAAGGTAAATAAAGCAAAGGATATACGGTTGGAATTTGGAATTGGGTTAATTGGTTAGAGTAGAAAGCTAGTACCCTGGCTTAAGTGGTGCATAAATAAACCTAATATTAAATACTATACGTGTGAATAAGTGAGGCCTAATAATAATTGGTTTATGGTGAGTAGACACTCTTTATAAATAGATGCCAACCCCTTTTTTCTAGCTATTAGAAAATCTTAGCGTATTCTGCCTTTTGAATACGTGGTAAAGATAGACGTTCATCGGTAAAGTTCTCCGGACTGTGAGAGGGCATAGCTAGTGGATCGTGGAAGTTGATCTCAAATTTAATCACCATTTGTTGTTGCTGCTGAATCCATGGAGTTTAATGGTACGCTTCGTTAGACTCTAACTCAAGATTATGATTTTATATCTATATGATTGTGTCGTAATCTCTGCTATGGATGCAATTTAGTTATCGTACAGTTGGTATCAGAGACACCATAATCAAGGATTAAGATCAATTGTTTTTATTGTTACATCTCGCGTTTTCATACGTTAAAAGTTTTGTCTTCAGTTAATTGACGTAGACTAAGGGATGGGATTATCTTGAGGTTAACGTATTTATGCTATTTATAACAAGCGATAAGTAAGTGTCATGAAGGATAAAGGGTACACGAATTAAAGAAAATGAGTTTCGTTTAAGGTTGCCGATTTGGGATAAAATACGGGTCGAGCGATAATATCCTATATTTATGGACTAGTACCATACAAGGTACCATATGACCGTGATAGTATGATATATAAAGTATATTTAAAAAAATGAATAGTATTTTCAGGTAATTTGAGATAATTCTTAATTATGCGAGTAATTGATTAATTATCGGGTAACGTGACATACCTAAATACCTAATAAATAGATAAAGATTAACAATTTCCACCCATCCATCCAAAAATGTGGCAGCTGGCCACAACCTAAGACAAATGACTCCTTAGTCATTTTGATAGGTGGCAACTAAATTAGCCAAGAAAGGGACACTACATTTCTCATAATTATTACACAATTCTCATTAGGAACTCTTTACAATTCAAAGGCATTAGAATTTTGCAATCCAAAAATATTAGCCTTCTTAACATTCCTGGAAACGTTAGCGATTTTCAAGCTTTCAACAAAGCTATTTTTCATTTCTTGCAAACAAAGACACCGACAGAACATTAGAAACAAGACATTAGCAACGAGATTTCTTGCAATAAAATTCTCCTGCAACAATATTATACGGATTTTTCCCTACTCCAGTTATGTTAAGGCTATTTTATCTTTCTTTTTGGCATGATCCAAATAATACAAATGAAACAAGCAAAATACGCAACTTTCATAAATGACTCTATTCATAGAAATACTAGAGGTGTTTATATTCTTGATTCCCCATGTAAATTATTATATCTTCTGTTCATGAGTCTCAGAAAAATACGTATTTGATAAAGTTTATCCAAAATGTATATTGATTTTTATGGCATTCAGAGAAAATCTTATTAACATAATTCTTATACATTCCATGCATTTATTCATGTACATTGACCCATGATCAGAGGTTTTTATATATATATATATATATATATATATATATATATATATATATATATATATATATATATATATATATATATATATATCAGCGTTATATACACACCACCACCTGAACAGTTGGTATATGTTGATGATGTTGCCCATAGTGCCGAGACGATATGATGAGATGCCCTCAGAGGCTTGATGATATTATTTACACATATACCTATGCATGAGACGACATTTATATGCACGTGCATGATATTATAAATGTTTCAGGATTTATAAAGTTATTCAGATTTACAGATGGCTTTCTTGATTCCATGTTTCATCTATGTCTCTTATGTATTGATTTTCATGCCTCACATACTCAGTACATTATTCGTACTGACGCACTATTTTCTGGGGATTGCGTTTCATGCCCGCAGGTGCAAGTAGGCAAGTGGACGGTCTCCCTTCTTAAGATCCTTGATCAGCAAGAGTTGGCGTGCTCCACTTGATCCGTAGCTGCTTTTGATTTTGGTACGATATTCTTGTGCATATATATATGTATGACGTAGCTCAGTCCCGTCTTTGTACAGTTGTATTTCAGGTCTGTAGATAGATGTGTACAATTGGATAGCATGTAGCCTTGTCGGCTTTCAGTTTTGCGTATATAGTTATCTATCGCGGCCTTGTCGACTCGCCCACAGTAATCCGCACGTATATGTATATATGTCTTTTGGACATGTTTTCCTCGTGCATGTTACTCTCGTAATTTAGCAGATATTATTCATGTTTATAACTTAGTCGCATGCTTAAGGGTGTTCGACAGGTAGGACTCGGACACTCGTCGTGGCTTGGGCCGTGACACTTATCTTGGGTTAAAATTTTTTTGTTATGATGGAATTATTTTCATAACTCTCGCTAGTTTTTTGTTGACGAAACAGTAAACAATAATATATATTATTCTTCTCCGTTGGTTGGCTTTACCAATGAGACTGAATTCATTAGTTGGTTTGTTGAATGTTTCTGAATCACTTTGGGAAGAAATTCCGTATTCAATTAATAAATAATAAAAAAATTGAATGTGTGTTCGTTTCTGGTATCGATTGCTGTGGCGGAAGAGAGACGAATATGGTTTCTTAAAGGAATTTTTATCTCCTATAGCAAAGAATAACATTTTATTTATTTTAAATAAATACCATTTGAAAAAATAATATTCTATAAATACCTTTTAAGGTTTATATCAAAATATTTAATTTTGGTTACCTCCTACCCCTAAGCCACTAAATATGCTAATCAGTTACACTATTTTCTTTCTCTCTCTACTTTGATATATCTCATTCTCTTCCCCCATTCTATTAAAATTTCCGATCTCCTCCTCTTTTTTACCGGATTTGTGGAAAGACCACTTCAGAAATTATTTTGACTAAAAAAATACCCTCGGTCGATATCCTCCATTTTAATAGGAGAACTTTGACAGATTTGGAAAAGGGAATTAACCAACCTTTGAACTTTCCCAAAACTAACTGATTTGGAAAAGGGAGTTTTCTTCTCACTCTTTTGGTTGATCACGTAGTAGCGTATTCCTTCTCTGTTCCGAAATGAAAGTGAAAGTTGACAGAGAAACTGGTGGTTCTCCGCCATCGACGACGGCGACAGTCACTGTGGCGGTAGCAGTTAAAAGTGTCGAAGGTAAAGGTAGTCAGTGTGCGGTGTAAATCGGGGGACCGATTTTCCCCCGACATAATGTTTCGGAGAGTGACCTCGGAGGCACGGGATCTCGGATCGGTCGCTTCCATCGAAATTATCGATGTCCTGCCAAGATCAAACATCGGCTAAGGCCCCAATGAATGAAGGAATCCCCCGAGGGATGCACCCGGGGTCGAGCAAACCTATCCAAGCGGCTCCACGCCAACCCACATATGATGTAAAGTTAACGGGCTGTCATATCTTATTCTCTGTTGTCATACTACGTATTTTGTACTAAGTTTGGACGTCCCCTTTCTATAAAAGAAGGGTCACCAACAGTAACACCTTGTAAGGCATAGCTCCACTTGTCCTACTCAAGTGCAATAATATCTTCTCTCTCTTTTATAATTTTCTTATTCCCTTTTTCTCAAATTCATTTATCGTCGGTCATTCTTCTTGTTTACCGCTTAGTATCGGCCCGAGGTTATCTTAGTATTCATTGCATCTTAATTTGTTCTTCACTACTTTGCTCAATATATGTAATATAGAGCTTGGCTTAATCATATCTCCGCCTGTTATCCCATTACCGATTGCCCTTAGTAGCTAGAGTTTGGCTCGAACCTCAGCCCGAGGTCCCCATCGATTGATTTTGCATCCGGGAAACAGACCCCTTTGGTTTGGTTACTGCCTCATTTTATCTTGCTTTTTCATCATTACACTTCATGTTCTTAGCACTAACTACTTTAGCAACTGGCTCGGGAATAGATCACATATTTTTAGAATCCCATTTACAAATTTAATTGTTGTTCATTTTTGCGGTAAACAGTTTGGCGCCCACCGTGGGGATAAAAATAATACTCTCTCCGTTTCAATTTATGTGAACCTGTTTGACTGGGCACGGAGTTTAAGAAAAAAATGAAGACTTTTGGAATTAAGTCCAAATAGGGCCCAGAGTATTTGTGTGATTGTAAAAGCTTCTCATTGAGGGTCGAGTTGTAAGTTTAAGCTAAATTATTACCAAATTTAGAAAGGGTTCATTCTTTTTGGAACAGACCAAAAAGGAAATAGGTTCACATAAACTGGAACGGAGGGAGTAGTTATTATTTTCTTGCTAGTTTTGTCACATGAACACACGTTATCTTTCATACTTTTTCTTGTCCAAGATCCTTTGAATTCAAGCCAAACTATCCGGCTCGATAAACAGAGTTGAGAACGACAACCTCGAAGATCATGGGGAAAATGGCGTGGCTATCCCGGCCGTTGGAGCACCTCCGCGGAATCTTGATATCACTCCCGGGCCAATCCTAGCGGACGCACAACAAGTCGACGAAACTTCTCACACCGATCGGAGCCTACGGCACAACGACCAACAGGAAGCGCAAAAAACTCTGACCCGGAAAGAACAGGAAGTTAGTCTTCATGTTATTTTTGAGATGTTGCAGGCACAACAACTGGCCATCACTCAGCTGCAAAGCCATCCGAGGACCCCCAGCATAGGGGCACCAGAAACGGCTCTCCCCGCCGAGCGAGTACTCGAAAGGTCAAGCAATAACGGGTTAGTGGTTGATCTCGTCATCGGGAAAATGCTCGAGGACCTCACCAAAAGGATCGACAGGAGAGAAAATGATTGCAGCCAACGAAAAAAGGTCGATACCTACAACTCTAGGGTCGACCAGATCCCAGGTGCGCCCCCAGTCCTCAAAGGTTTGGATTCAAAGAAGTTCATTAAAAGGCCTTTCCCCGAGGAAGCGGCCCCGAAGCCCATCCCGAAAAAGTTCAAAATGCAAGAACTCCCGAAGTACAACAGCAATTCCGACCCCAACGAACACGTCACTGCTTACACCTGTGCAATAAAAGGCAACAACATAAAAAATGACGAGATTGAGATGGTGTTGCTGAAAAAATTCGGAGAAACGCTTTCAAAGTGGGCCATGATGTGGTACCATAACTTGGCTTCCAACTCCATAGATTAGTTCTCCATGCTAGAAGACTACTTCGTAAAAGCACATGCCGGGGCCATCAAGGTAGCAACAAGGAAATCCGACGTTTTCAAAATCAAGCAGAGAGAGAACGAGATATTGCGAGAATTCATGTCCCGCTTCCAGATGGAGCGGATGGAGCTGCCACTAGTCTCCTACGACTGGGCGGTGCAGGCCTTTCATCCAAGCTCTATGGCTTCAAAATAGCTGAAGCAGAATCTAATCGAATATCCAGCCGTGACCTGGTCAGACATTCACAACCAGTACCAGTCAAAGATCAGGGCCGAGGATGACAAGCTAGGAGCCCTTTCGGGCTCAGTATATCCAAACAGACTCCTGGCTAAAGAGACGAAAACAAGCAAAGAAAGTTACCAACCGTACCTTGAAGACAGAAGCAATGCCCCAAGGCGCAACCTACCCCGCAACGATCGGAGTGTAGATCAAGGACAAGATCCTCGGGGGATCATCAACAGAACCAGGTTCGATCGAAACATGGTGCCAACGAACGCGCCCAATCTATTAGAATACAACTTTAGCGTCGATATATTAGACATTGTGTTCGCTATCGGCAAAATTAGGGATGCCAAGTGGCCCAAACCGATGCAGTCAGACCCTTCGCAGAGAAATTACAACTTAATGTGTGAGTTCCACAACACACACGGTCATAGAACCGAGGATTGCCATCAACTATGAGAAGAAGTGGCCCGGCTGCTTAACAAAAGGTACCTTTGGGAATTCCTTAGCGACCGGGCCAAAAATCAATTCCGAGATAGGGAGGCAACCAACAAGAACGAAACAAACAAATCGCAACACGTCATCCATATGATTATGGGGGGCGCCGATGCCCTGCAGGAACCTATGATGAGGAAAACAAAAATATCCATGACCAGGGAAAAACAGACCCGGGGATATATCCCCGAAGACGCCCTAACATTCAGCGAAGAAGATACCGAGGCGCTGTCTCAACCCCCACAATGATGCCCTGGTAATCTCCTTTCTTGTTAATTATTTTCAGATAAAATATGTACTCGTAGATCTAGGTAGCTCGTCCAATATTATCAGTTTGAGGGTTGTAGAGCAGCTCGGACTAACTAAATAGATCATGCCCGCCATTCGGGTCCTTAATGGGTTCAACATGGCGAGCAAAACTACGAAAGGAGAGATCATCATCCCTATTACAGTGGTCGAAACAACCCAAAATACCAAATTCCATTTCATCGAGGGAGACATGAGGTATAATGCCTTGTTTGGGCGGCCGTGGATACACTGCATGATTGCAGTACCATCCACCCTCCTCCAGATGATAAAATTCCCGGTAAAGGATGAGATCAAAACTGTCTACCGAGAACAACACACGGCAAGAGAAATGTACAACACACGGCAAGAGAAATGTTTGCAATACATGAAATGTTACTAGTGTCCGTACCTCTGTTACCGAATAAGCCCATGGGCGAATCAGGTCTCAACCCCGGTCGGGTTTGAAAAATGCAAAGTAGAAATCCGCATCGCGCATCCACCCTCGAGTAGTCGTAATAAGCCAACCTCAAGGCACCACCTGCATATCTCGTCACAAGGTACCGCCATTCCTTTTGTTTTATTTTTGGATTAGAAATTAACCCTCATGCAGGAACTAGACTGAAGATACCAGGACATCGACACAATCAGAATACCTCGAGACCCCCAAAAAGCACGCCTGTTGCAGTCTTTTCCTTCGACCATGTTTTTATCCTGAAAAAGAAGGGTTTTTACCAGCAAGGTTTTTAATGAGGCAACGTCTGTGAAGATACCTAAAGGGGAAACTCCATAAATTGCTCAAAGCGACCCTTACGGCCAACTTTCAAAGCAGCGAGGGGCATTCTCCCTGAAAGCCACCTGATTCAAAGGGGGTAGGGAAGCAAAGGTACCTATAGGGGGACAATGTATCGGGCCAAACGGTCAATGTAGTCAGACCCCGCCAAAGTGGAAACATGTACTATTATATCGGGCAATCAAAAAATACCCCCCCTCTTTTTTATGAAAAAAGAGAAAGGATCCTCGTTAGAGCAAGGCAACATAAAAATAATCAAAGAAACCAAACTCAGCCTAAAATAGGTCGATTCAACACAACAACGCATATATTGCACCAATGGATTAGAAAATATCATCCAATGTCTCATTCTCCAAAAGGAAAGTCACAACATACTCTTGACAAAAGCCTCTCCGCCGAATACGTCCCGAGATACTCGGAGACTTAAAACGATTTAGCATCCACCCGAACCCAGGGTCAGAACTCCGGGCTCATAAAGCCCTCACAATGCAACTTCAAGCTCACAAGAAGAGGCATTCAAGATTAAACAAGCTCGACGACTCAGAAATTGTCACCAATCGCCATGCACTGGAAAATCCAAAATTGTAAGACCTTAGCGGGTAGCCTCGACATAACCAGATCTATTCTACAGAAACTATAAGACCTCAATAGGCATGGCAAACTGTAAGACCTCAACAAGCAAGAAAATCCCATAGTTTAGGCTATACGTGGCATTTGTAAGAATCTCTAAAGGGCATACTCTCGAAGTAAATGCCTAAACTGTCACTTGGGATCAAAAATGGCTATGGCCAAACATATATGACTACGGTCAAAACTGATACAACCAAAATAATGCAACTCAGGGACACCCGATTATCACTAAAAAAACTCTGAATATACTTCAGAAAGAACCGGTTAAAACAAGCTTCCCTCAACAGGCAAAAAATGAGTTCCGACCACGTCGGCTCCAAATCACAAGAGCGTCGATCTACTCGACCTACGAGCTATGAACCTTACAAGGTGCTCAAAACATCGCCGACAATGACTTGAAATTGAGGTTCCTCTGGAACCGATGATGGGTCAGGCAAAAATACTATAAAAAGACCTTAACGAGCGGAAACAAATCCTACAAAAAGCCCACGAGCAAAAAAAACCATAAGGGCCATTGTCTCTAGCTAAGCAAGCCTACAGGCCTCATATTGAAAGGTCTCTACGACCAAATAGCGTAAGAGCCTAAAAAATTGACAACTTGAGGGTCAAAATGAGCTCGAATCGTAACCAGATCCAAAATAGTTAACGACGCAAGCCTTCGGGCCACATACTAAAAGGTCTCAATGACCAAACGGCATAAGCATCACCGTCGCCGGCCGAAAACTCAATGAAATTTGAGGGTCGATTACAACTCGAGTCACAATGCGACTCGGAGATTGGACCCGAAAATTGTAGTATGCCTAAGGGCACGGCATAAATGCCACTATTGTCGGCCGGGATCTCAAGGAAATTTAAGGTTCGATTATAGCTCGAATTGCACCGTGACTTGAAGACTGGACCCAAAAATTGTAATATGCCTAAGGGCACGGTCTAAATGCCACTATTACCGGTCGGGATCTCAAGGAAATTTAAGAGTCAATTACAGCTCGAATCGCGATGTAACTCAAAGAATGGATGCAAAAATTGTAAGATGCCTAAGGGTACGGCATAAATGCCGCTATTGCTGGCCGAAATATCAAGGAAATTTAAGGGTCGATTACAGCTTAAATCATAATGTGACTCGGAGACTGGACCCAAAAATTTTAATATGCCTAAGGGCACGACATAAATGCCACTATTGTCGCCCGGAATCTCAAGAAAATTTAAGGGTCGATTACAGTTTGGATCGCAACGCGACTCGGAGACTGGACCCGAAAATTGTAATATGCCTAAGGGCACAACACAAATGCCACTATCGTCAGCCAGAGAATTATGGAAGATTAAGGGTCGGTTACAGCTCGAATCATTACTCAACTCGAGGACTAGACCCAAAAATAAGTTAAGCTGCAATATGCCTAAGGGCATGACTCAAATGATACCATCGTCGGCTAATTAAATCTCCAAGACACGCTCTCGCGACGTCACTTAAACCTAGAGCACAAAGGACCATCGTCGTCCGCTCATGCATGCAGGAAATTGCTTGAGGGTCAATTGAAGCTCAAGTCATAACTCGACTCGGAGACTGGACCCAGAATAGTTGGAGCAGCAAATGCCTAAAGGAAAAAATGAAAAATCAAATGTTTCGTACCCGTACGGGCACAAAAGATTCAAGGGCAAGAAGGCTCGAACAAAAGCCCGACTCAGGGACTAAGCCTAAAACAGCCAGGCCAAGCACGGAGGCCCCAACACCTGCTCGCGTCAAAGATCATGCTTAAGAGCCCCCGATCTGTTCGATCAATTTTGGACCTACAAAGATACCGCCAAACATCAAAACCAGCTCACCCGATCGAAGGCGATAACAAAGAAAAAGTTACAAAAAGACAATGCTTCAAATTCCTTCTTATATATTACATGCGCAAAAAAGGCGCACTCTCCATCCATAGGCACCTTCTGCATACATCAGAGACAAAGTGACAAAAGAAAGCAAAATCTACACACCGCGTTAAAAGGAGTACAGCTTATCAAAATCGCCCTCCGTAACTTCAACAAGAAGTAACCAAGCACGATGATTATTCTCCTGGCTCGAGCCAATTCTTTCGAAAAAAAGGTACCCCTTGCGCTAGCCTGCTCGAGTACTTCTCTTCGGGAACCGCAACGAACATACTTCTCGATCCTCTCGATTGAGGGCTCACTTCAGCTCAGCTTGAGCATCAGCAGCACCCTTCATACGAATTGCCATATCCCAACCAACCTTGGTTCGGCTTAGTTCCACTTCAGCCCAAGCATCAATTATCTCAGCTCCAAAGCTACGAAAGATTAAATTTGGAGTTTTTCCAAATCATACCCGGTTGAACTTTGGCACTGTCACGAGTCAAAGGGAGTTGGACCTCGAAGGCAGAGACCTTGGCCGAGGCATTTGTTCCCTCTGAAGCATAAACCAGCACTTGAGCCCCTAGCTCCCCACAAGTAACTCCGATGCGGTTGACATCACCCTTAAGGTACTCCAAAAACCTCTGTTTTTTCTAGAATTGATATAACCAAAAAGGAGGCTATCCCTAAGGGCAGAAAAGGGCAAAATGTGTGCTGCAGGAAGTCACCTGCTCTGTCAGACAGATTTCGTAGTTCGGTCCCAGAATTTTCCAAGGATTGGGCCCTTAACACAGCAGCTCGGGCCTAAGACCATCACAGGCCTATGCAAGGAAGGTTCAGTGGAGGAAAGAGAACATGGGGCGCACCGCCGGAAGGTCATATTTTTATCTCTTCAAACAAATGACGAAAGGTCTTGAAGAAGTGACACCAGCAGTCAACACATAGGAGGAACGATTTGCCCGAGGCCCGACACGTGCCTTCCCTAAATAAGCATCCATTAAAGGCAGATTCCAACGACCCTCGAAGAGGATAAGGTAGTCTCACATTGCATTTGAGAAAAACGGAAACAAAATTAGAAAACAGCAAAGGGCACCAGCCATCAGCATCATCTCCATTGCCGGCATAATAGTCAACTCCAGAGTCCCCCATTGCGGTAAGACAAAGCCCCAAAAGGCCAGAAACGCCTTCGCCAATACAATATCTCAAAGGCCTCTGCCAAAGGTCGCCAGCTAGCAAAAGCAGTTATTTTTAACATACACTCACGTGGAATATGCCCCAGATGCCAATCTGGATAGTCCAAATGAAGGCAGACCTTCGCCAGAAGACCGCATCCAAGAAGCTATCGGCGTCCCTAAAAATGGGCGAGCCTCCTCTCAAAGGCCACTACAAAGTCTAAAGGCACTACTCATGCCTTCACGTTAAGGATCCGGCAGTCCAAAGTTACTGGTCTTATTTAAGGTCATAACACGAAGGACCCCACGCAAGGCCATTTTTATCAATCAAAGGCTCCAATGAGAATCAAGGTGGCGTCTGAGCGTGGGCAACTCCTGAACTGGATTCAACTGCATATGCTCCAAAAAGCTATCCAAAAACGGTCCGAAAGGGACCCCCAGGTACCTAAAAGTAACCTTCACTCGAGATACCTTTTTGAGAGACCCGAGATTCTACCAACTATCTCCATGTGATTTGGGAACTCGACGGCCCGAGTCTATCGTGTCAACTTATAGCCCATTTGGCCAAGCTGCAAAAATCAGCTTATTTTGAGAAGTGCTTTTTTTTCAAAAGTGCTTTTCTCAAAAGTACTTTTGGTGAGAAGCAGTTTGTGTTTGGTTAATTAGTTTGAAAAGCACTTCTGAGCAACAACTAGTGTTTGTCCAAGCTTTACAAAACTGCTCCTAAGTGTATTTTTCTCAAAAGTGCTTCTCAAAAAAGTGCTTTTGTAGAGAAGCTACTTTTTTCTGCTTCTCCAAAACTGCTTCTGCTTCTCCTCAAAAGCACTTTTTTTCCTTCCAGAAGCTTAGCCAAACACCTCAATTTTTTGCCAAAAGTGCTTTTGGCAAAACAAAAAGCACTTTTGGCCAAAAATAAGCTTGGCCAAATAGGTTATTAAGCTCGGTCGAAAGCATGAACGGGCTCGGAAAGAAGCCACACCAATTAATAGAAGATCGGGAAAAAAGTTTGCATCGGAACCAGGCATCGGCAGTTAACAACGGAGGAAGACGTTCAATGGCCTCGAGGGGAATAAAAACATACAAAAGCGAGGCAAGGATTGAAAGTAGAAGTCAAGAAAAAGTATACTTATATTCACAGAGATCCTTACATATGATTACAAAAGCTCGCAAGGGGGAAACCTAAAGATATGCATACAGCAAAAGCCTAAGAGTCTAGCCTATCTTTGTGCGACACCTCTATCGTCATCCCCTCAGGCATATAACCTCAAAGAAAATATCTTCCAAGTTCGAGGCCCTCGAGGACCTCACCTCGATTTGTTAGAATGACATCTTCAAAAGTAAGAGAGATGAGGGAAGAAGACAAGAAGTGGAGGGGTGAAAAATCTGGCTCTCATAAACCCCGCCTGTATCAATCCCAGTCACTTCTTAAGACGTTGCCCCGGCCCGAAAGGCATTAGTCAGCGGGAACCGCCGCCACACCCCTCAGGAATCCAAAAGGGGTGTAACGCACCGAGCCAAGGGAGGAGGGTGAGTAGCGGTGTATATTCCGAGCCCCCTCTTGAGCAGCGGTGCATAGTCCAAAAATACCCCAGGGTCGGAAGTAATCGACCCTCTGCCTCATCCCCCCCGAGCCGATAACGACTACAGCAACAGTAACAACAGCAATATCATGTCGGCACAACTCCGTCCAGCCAAAAAGAGATCAAGAAAGGAGTTAAGGCGCATATGGCTTAAACTCTTGAAGCCTGGGGCCTCAAACACAGCGAGATGGTAGAAATTCAAGATAGCGAGAAATGAAGGAGAGATAGGTATCAAAGGGAGTTTCAGTAAAAAAACAAGCCGCAAGAAGTCCCATTTATAGGAAGGCAAAGCAACTGACAGCGCCATTACCGCCCTCAAAAAACATAACGGCAGGTGCCATCAATGCATTCATAAAATATGAACAGATAGCAATGACATGACTCCAAAGGATGAAGGGTCGTAACATTTTGGGTGATCCCGGAGGAGCGAAAAGGTGAAGTATCTCGATACCTGTCAAAAGAAAGTTGCACCATCGGCGCGATACTGCCGCAGGAGATTAGGATATGATATTTCTATAATGTTTCCTATCACGTCCCTCTAAGAAATGCGGAGACTAACTGTGTGCGGTGAAAATCAGGGGATCGATTCCCCCCCCCCCCCCCCGACATAATGCTTCGGAGAGTGACCCGGAGGCACGGAATCTCGAATCGGTCGCTTCCCTCGAAACCTATCGATGTCCTACCAAGATAAAACATCGGCTAAGGCCCCAATGAAAAAAGGAACCCCCCGAGGGATGAACCCGGGGTCGATCAAACCTATCCAAGCAGCTTGACGCCAGCCCATATATGACGTAACGTTAACGAGTGGTCATATCTTATTCTTTTTTGTCATAATACGTATTTTGTACTAAGTTTGGATGTCCCTTTTCTATAAAAGAAGGGTCACCAACACCTTGTACGGCAGAGCTCCAATTGTCCTACTCAAGTGCAATAATATCTTCTCTCTCTTTTCTCAAATTTGATTATTCCCTTGGCTTAAAATCATTTGCATCAGTCATTCTTCTTGTTTACCGCTTAATATCGACCCGAGGTTGTATTAATATTCGTTTCATCTTTATTTTATCTTCACTACTTTGCTCAATATTGGTAATATAAAGCTTGGCTTAATCATATCTCCGCCTGTTATCCCATTCCCAATTGACTTCAGTAGCTCGAGTTCGGCTCGAACCTCGGCTCCGAGGTCCCCATCGACTAATTTTACATCTAAGAAATAGACCCCTTTGGTTTGGTTACTTCCTCGTTTTATCTCGCTTTTTCATTATTACACTTTACGTTCTTAGCACTAACTGCTTTAACAACTGGCTTGGGAATAGATCACGTATTTTTAGAATTCCATTTACAAATTTAATTGTTGTTACCGTTTTCACAGTAAACATAGTCAATGCGGTAGCAGGTAATGAAAAACGGTGTCGCATGTTGTACCTTCAAATCTCAAAGGTGTCGCATGTTGCACCTTCAAACATTGCTAAAACGGATTTGCCAAAAATTTGGGTTTATTCTTGAACAAAGACTACGGAGTTTGGACTGAGCAACTTGATTTTCTGTTAATATATTTGAATGTATTTTCATGTATTTCATTGTATTCATTGTCTTTTTTTCATTGTAACTCAATGTATCTCATTTTATTCCATGTATTTCATTGTATTCACTATTTTTTTCATTGTATTTCAATGTATCCCGATGTATGCTATGTATTGCATTATATTCCGTCTCGCTATATGCCATGAATGTATCCATATATTTTTCTAATTAATATAATTTATGTATTCAGATGTATTATATAATTTCTTTGAGAATTGCTATATTTTTGGGGTATTTTTTGGTTGAGAATCTTTTTATAACTGTAAATACAAAATTTGTGTGTTATAATTGAGTTTGTTGAGTTATATTAGGAGTCTATTATGTTAATTGATTCACTTTTCCTTTTAAAAATAGTGTAATCCCCTATTTCACGCTGTGAATACAATCGAATACAATAATCTGTCCAGCTGTAATCCATGTTTCACTCCATGTCAAATACACTCGAATACAACAACTGATTAGCTAGAATTCCCTGATTCACGCCTATTTTTGCTACTGTATTCATGAATACAATAGCTTAAGTACATCAAATACATCTTATAACCACATAAAAGGTATTTGTAATCCGTAATATAGCAAATGGTATATATAGATGGCTAATTACTAATAAAAGATAGTGCTTTATGAAAATTTCTCTTTCTTAAATTAGGTTTACTAGGTCTTCTAGTAACTGTGCCTGAATCTCAAAGAAAGAAACATTAATTATTTAATTAAATAACGTAAGGTTTGGCGTGGCTGATAATTCCTGCCTGACATGTTTAGTGTACAGATAATTGCATTGTTATATTTCAATTGGATTAAAGAGAAACGAATGCACAGTTGCATTCAGCTAGTGACGACAGTGGATTTAATAATGCTTTCTCTAGTTTATTTATATTATTTAAGACAATATGAGACCACTATTTTCATCTTGATTTTGTTGATATTTTGTTTTTCGTCAGAGAATAATAACTAAATTAAATGGTTTGTTTGTATGAGCTTATTTTATATCAGATGTATATGATAGTGTTAATAAGAATTTGTGATTAATAAATAGTTTCCATCAAAGTGGTCTATTTATTTTGAGTAATTGGAAGTTCTTAGAACTGTATACATGTGAAATAACGTTATGAATGGATTGAGAATTATGATTAATGAATAGTTCCATCAAAGTGGTCTATTCATTTGAGACATTAAAATATTTTCAATGTACCATGTCTAAGTTTTTCGTAATAAATGTATACTAGTATTGGGGGTCTACCTTTTTTATACTAGTGATGCTAACTTAATTTATAAGATGAGATATTGTATTTTTGCCCAAAGGTTGAAGCTTAATATCTTGGATTCTCATGTATATAAAAGATAAGGATAATTTGTTGTAAGAGAAGGCTTTGTGTTTCTTAACTAAAGGAAGGGCACAATGTATGCCTTGGTACTCTTGGATGATATGAGCAGGAGGTTTTGCATCTCTTGCTAAAGGTGAGAATATAATGATTGCTTTGGACTCTTTCGTTTTAAAGGGGAGACAGTTGCATCTTCCACCCAAATGAGGGGTGCAAAGATGTCTTTGACTCTTTTAATTTATATATTCATGCCCATGCTTTTCTCTAACTTTTGTGTTGTTTTCTTATACCGTTGTTAACAACATGACTACTCAATTGAATTTCATTAAAACTCTTACTAGTAACGACTACAAGAAGTGAAAACAAGATATTGAAATAATGTTAGGTTTGATGGACCTAAACTTTGCATTGACTGAACAAACGTCCTGAACCTATAATTACTAGCACTGCCGATGAAAAAAATAAGTATAAGAAATGGGTGAAGGCTAACAAATTGAGCCTTATGATCTCGAAGAGATCCAATTCTGGTCATATAAAAGGTGCAATTATGTATAATGGAAATGCAAGGAAATTCTTGAGTTCCATTGGATAGAAATTCTTAGAATCTGATAAAGCTGTGATAGATAGCCTGATTAATTCTCTGTCTACCATAAAGTATGACCTCGTAGGTAGTGTTTGTGATCATATTATGAAATAGGTTAATATTGCTACCAAGTTGAATAATTTAGATGTAACCATTACCGATGATTTTCTTGTTCGCCAATCTCTAAGGTCCCTTCCTGAGTAGTTTAACCAGCTTAAGACAATCTATATTGCACAAAAAGATAAGTGAAGTGTTGATGGGCTTATTATAGTTTGTGTGGTAGAGGGAGGGAGGATCCAAAAGCAAAAAGTTGAGAGTGTAGTGAACCTTGTTATTTTGTCTAGATCAACTGATTATCCCTCTTATAAAAGAAAACGCAGACCTAAATTTCGTGAAAAAAAAGGCTAGTCTCCTCATCTTTCCGGTGGCAATAATGGTCATACTAATAAGCCTAGTGTTAAACAAGGTCAGTCTCATAATCCTCTTGGTCCTTAAGTTGTAATTACAGAAGAAATCAAGTATTGGGATTGCAAACAAGTAGGTCATAAGAAAGCTAGTTGTCATCTGAAAAAGAAACCATAATCTTTTGGCTTTTGTCTACTTTGAAACTATGACGACCCGACCTATCGTCTCATGAGTAACCACTCTGTTTTTCCAATTTCTTCTTATTTATGCTTGTTTCATCTGTATTATATGTTATCAGATTGAGTGGTTTGGATTCAGAGAGGTTGTGCTAAGGTTTGAGACACTTAGCCACTCGTGAGTAAGCTAAATTGAAAAAGTCAACTGAATGTTGACTTATGTGTAAAAAGGTCTTGAATGTAAATTCTGATGATTCGAATAGCTTCGGGGATGATTTGGGACTTAGGAGTGTGATCGAAACATGTTTTGGAGGTCCGTATATATTTAGACTTGAATTGGCAAAAGTAAAATTTTGGTATTTTCTAGTTGATACGTGAATTTTTGATATAGGGGTCGGAATGGAATTTTGGGAGTTGCAGTAGTTCTGTTGTATCATTTGGGATGTGTGTGCAAAATTTCAAGTAATTCCGACATGGTTTGATAGACTTTTTGACCAAAAGCGAAATTTGGAAGTTTTTAGAGCTCATAGGCTTGACTCCGATGTGATTTGGTTGTTTCGATGTTATTTGAGGTGTTTGAAGATTGGTATAAGTTTGGATGGTAGTATATGAATTGTTTGTGCTATTGATTGAAGTCCCGGGGGGCTCAGGGTGAGTTCGGATGGCTGACTGAAAAGTTTGGAGTTGAGTTTGCAGCTGAAGTTTGGAACTGCTGTCATAAATGCATCTGCAATTGGGAGGCCGCATGTGCAACACTGCAGATGTGGAAGTAAGCCGCAGAAGAGGCCAAGTAGAGGATACGCTAGAACCATAGAAGTAGTTAGAAAAGTGCACCTGCGATAGCGCAAATGCGGGATTATCATCGCAGATGCGGAAAAAGGGGCATAAGTGGAAACCGCAGATGCAGTGTCTTGGGCCGCAGAAGAGGTAAAAGGACCGCTATTTTTGAGTTTTTCTTCACCATTTTCATGCGGGTTTGAGCTTGAGGGAGCTATTTGAAGGGGGATTTCAAGGGGATTTCATAGAGGTATGATTTTTGGACCCTAAACTTGTTTCTAAGGTGTTATTTCACTGATTTGACTTAAACATTTATGGTAATTAAGGGTTAAAAATTGGGAAAACTAGGGCTTGAGATTAGAGACTTTTGAGCAAGGATTTCAGGGGTTATTTCTAGTCGGATTTTAGTACTTTTGATATGTATGAACTCGTGGGGAGATAAGGAGTCTATTGAAGTAAATGTATCGAATTCCGAGACGTGGGCCCGGTTGTTTAGATTTTTACCAATTTTAGGATTTTGTAATTTGATTATGTTCAAGTGGTCTTTGTTCTCTTAGCATATTCTGATGGTTATGTACTGATTTTGGTTAGATTTGAGGCAATTGGAGGCCTATTCGAGAGGAAATGGCATCACAAACTAGAGTTTTGGCTTGACTTGAAGTAAGTAACGCTTTCAACCTTGGTACTATGGGTTCCCAACCCCGAACGATGTGTTCTATGATTGTTATGAAGGTGACGCTATGCCATGTGACGGGCGTATGAGTGTGCACCATGAGAAATGCGTCCTGGATCATTCCATAGCACCGCTTAGTAGTTATTTACTATTGATATATGTGTTGTAATTATGTGATCTAGTTGTTGAGATGTAAATTATGTTAATTATCATGTTAAGGCTTCATGCTAACACTGTTGAGACCTGAGAGGTCGTTTCTTGCTATGATGTCATTAGATTCATGTACATTCTATACTCAGTCCTATTCATACATATTATATCATATCTCGGTCTCTATTATTGCTATTTGACATATCATATCATTGTTCGGGATTGAATTATGACATCTTAGCCTATCTGTATGAGACTGGAGAGTATTGACTAAGTGAGGCCGAGAGTCGAATATTGATTGACAATATGTGATCGAGCTGCACACCGTAGCAATGATATTGATCATGCCTTCGATAACATTGATATAGTGCTTGGGCTCAGAGAAGCACCTCTAGAGTCTTTACAACCCTAGTGAGCGCAGGAGATGATTATACTAAGGGATGGATTTCCCTGGACAGATTTGTCTGAAGTACTATACCGGGAGATGGATCTTCTCTGTGAGGCTGGATTGGCCTGTGTCCTCGGTACTGGATGACTACGGTCAGTGATGTATATTCCGAGATGGACCTTCCCTAGGCCAGATGGCCATATACAGTACCGAGTGGTTGAGAACTTGTGAGTGGAGGTTGTGGGGACATTGATCATGTTAGCTGTGCAATGGTACATATATGACATCTCTGAGTATTGGACTCTTTATTGATAAGTTTCGTTTATTATTGTTGAGTTTTACTAGAATTGTAAGCATGTCTACATTTCTCTTCCGTTTCCTGCTAAATTGCCTGTTGAGGTTTGGTCTGTCACTACATGTCAGTCCATAGGTTGGACTTGTTACTTACTGAGTTGGTGTACTCACGTTTCCCCCTGCACCTCTATGTGCATATCCAGGTATCTCGGGGCATTGTAGCGGATGTTGAGTATATCGTGCAGATTTTCACTTGGAGATTGCGAGGTATCTGCTCGGCGACGACAGTTCTGCCTAGTAAGTGGCTGGCCTAGTTCCACGATAGGCGCCATCATGACTGGGTCAGATTTTGGGCCATGACATGTTGGTATCAGATCCTAGTTTACATAGGTCTCACGAGTCATGAGCAGGTTTAGTAGAGTCTCGCGGATTGGTACGGAGACTTCTATATTTATCCTCGGGAGGCTGCAGAACCTTTAGGAAAAACTACATATTCTTGAATTCTTATCGTGCGAATCTATTGATCCAAGTGCTAAATCTTTGTTATTCTAATCTCTCACAAATGGTGAGGACACGTGCTATCGGTCAGGATGGACGACCACCAGTACCACTAGCTAGGGCCACTAGAGGCCAAGGGCGCGATCGAGGCCGTGGTAGGGGAAGGGGTGTGGCCCGCACAACTGCTAGGGTAACACTTGCAGATCCACCCGTAGCCCCAATTCATGATCAGGCTCCAACTAGGGATGCTCCAGCAGCGCTAGTTCAGGCACCGTCCATGCCTATTGTTATTTCGGGTCTCCAAGAGACTTTGGCTTAGATTCTTACTGTGAGCACCAGCCTTGCTCAGGCAGTTGCAGTTGCAATTTCTACCACAACAGCTACTTCTTAGTCCGGAGGAGGCACTCAGACTCCTACCGCCTGTACACCCGAGCAGGGTATTTAGGGACTCCACGCACCGGGGGCACTAATAGCCCAGCCGGTTGCACCTGCTCTAAATTTTATGGTTCCAGTTATACTTGATGACGAGAAACGTCGATTGGAGAGGTTTTGTAGACTTCAACCTACGACTTTTAGTAGCGTAGAGGGAGAGGATGCCTAGGGTTTCTTGGACAAGTGTTATAGGATGTTGCGTACATCGAGTATTTTTGAGACTAGTGGTGCCTCATTCACTACTTTTCAGTTTTCTAGAGCTGCCTTCACTTGGTGGGAGGCTTATGAGAGGCGTAGGCCTGTTGGTGCAGCACCCCTTACCTGGCATGTATATACGCATTCCTACATGGAGGAGCTGCATAGGGAGTTTGAGCAGCTGCGTTAGGAGGGTCTGTATGTGACGCAGTATGAGATGAGGTTCTCCGAGTTTGCCCATCATGCTATTTGGCAAGTTCCCACGGATAGGGAGAGGATTAGGAGGTTCGTGGATGGCCTCAACTATCAGCTATAGATTTTTCTAACCAGAGAGAGAGAGTATCTGGCACTTCTTATGAGGAGGTGGTCGACATTGCTAGAGAGATTGAGTGAGCAGGAGAAGAGGGGGGCAAAGAGGCCTTGGGGATCTGGTAGTTTTGGAGGTTCTCCTTCGGGAGGACACTTTCATCACGGTAGAGGCCGTTCATTTAGTCATGCTCAGTCAGCCCGTTCAGGTCACTGTGGTAGGTCATCTGGCCATGGTTCTTATGGTTCGCATCAGGATCACTCATCTCTCAGTGCCTTCGAGCTCAGAGTTCGACTCCGGCACCATCAGTTCAGGGTTCATTTATGCCTGATTCTTCTAGTGGTCATCCTAGTGCATAGGGCTTCCTTCAGTCCCCACCGCCACTTGCTACGGGGGATTTCTTTGAGTGTGGAGATTTGGATTATATTCTGTCCCCGTCTTATGAGAGGTTCATCCCAGTAGAGGAGTCAGTCTTCGGCTTTAGCACCATTTACTTCCCCACCCGCTCATTAGCTCGGGGTGGAGATCAGTCAACAAGGGTTTCCCTAGAGGGGGAGGTCGATCAGGGGGTGGTCAGGACCATTTCTATGCATTTTCAGCTAGACCCAATGCTATTGCTTCAGATACTGTGATTACATGTAGTCTCAGTCTGCCACAAAGGTGCCTATGTATTTGATCCCAGTTCCACTTATTCTTATGTATCATCATACTTTGCTCCTTATTTCGATATTCCTCGTGAGTACTTTATCTATTCGTGTATCTACTCCAGTGGGCGATATTATCATTGTAAACTATGTGTACCGATCATGTGTGGTGACTATTAGGGTCTGGAGACCCGAGTGGATCTTTTGTTGTTATGCATGGTAAACTTCGATGTTATATTGGGCATTGATTGGTTATTTCCGTGTCATGGCATTCTGGACTGTTATGCTAAGATAGTGACCTTGGCTATGCCGAGTGTGCCACAGATTGAGTGGCGAGGTTCGACTGATTATGTTCCCAGTAGGGTGATTTCTTTCTTGAAGGACCAACATATGGTTGGAAAGGGTTGTCTTTCATACTTAGCATTTGTGAGGGATATTGGTGTAGAGACTCCCAACATTAATTCTGTTCCGGCCCAAGACACCGCATCTGCAGTTTCCACTTATGCCCCATTTCTCCGCATCTGTGACGATAATCCCGCACCTACGCTAACACAGGTGCACTTTTCTAACCACTTCTGCGGTTCCAGCTTATCCTCTAATTAGCCGCTTCTACGGCTAACTTCCAAATCTGCAGGGTCACACCTATGGCCTCCCAATCGCAGATGCAGTTATGACAACAGTACCAAACTTCTCCAATATATAAATAATGCGCTCGGACTGCTCGTCCGTCTGAGGGTGAAAAGTTATGCTGTGACGACCCAAAGGGGTCATCACCGTATTTTTCCCTTTCTCCGTGCTCCGAGGCCTTGGAAACCTCGCTGGTGGTTACCTCGATTTGCATGCGTAGTTCGGGCGCGAAGCCGGAAAGTTTTTATGTTAAAATATGTGAATTCTGTGAAAAATTTGAAGAATTATGATATTAATATTGATATAGCTGACTTTGGTCAACATTTTGGGTAAACGGACCCGGACCCGTGATGTGATGGTCCCGGGAGGTCCGTATAAAAATATGGGACTCGGGCATATGCCCGGAGTCGAAATCCGAGGTCCAGAACCCTGGTAAAAGAATTTTTCTGTTAAATTGTTTTATGAAATTAACAAGGAAAAATGGAAATGAAAATGAGTTAGAAAATATAGGTACCGGGCTCGTATGTTGGTTCCGACGCCCGATACAGATCTTAAAAATGCATTAAGCGCTTTCTGTTAAATTTGGTCAAAATCGGACGTCATTTGATGTGTTTCGGACCTAAATAGCTAAAGTGAGACGTTTATGAACTTTGAAATGAAAATTATGAGTTTTGGGGTTTGATTCTTTGATTTTGATGTTATTTTAGCGATTTGATCGCTCGAGCAAGTTCGTAGGATGATATTGAGTCAGTGTGTATATTTGGTTTGGAGCCCCGAGGGATCGGGTGAGTTTCAGATAGGTATCGGGGTGTTTTGGACTTAGGGAAATTGCAAAAAATCTGTAGCAGGTATTCCTTCTTCGCGTTCGCGTCCATCTGGTCGCGTTCGCGAAGGCTTCCCCTCTCCCTTATTCGCGTTCGCGAGCCATACCTCGCGTTCGCGTACAACAAATTCCCCATCCCAGCCATTTCCTCTACGCGTTCGCGTAGCCTGGCCTGCCTCTTATACGCGTTCGCGTAGGCCCATTTGTGTAGCCCCATCAATTCTTCTACGCGTTCTCATTCCCTTTCATGCGAACGCGATGCCTACCCATTTTCCTTCATCGCGAACGTGACAGGGGTGTCGCGAGCGCAATGAACAACTTTGCCCAGTGGTTTTTAAAAGCCTAAAACAGAACACTTACGGGATTTTCACCCCATTTCTCAAACTCTCTCTTCTCCAACAGCACCTAGGCGATTTTTAAAGCTCTTCTTCTCCATAATATCTTGGGTAAGTATTCTTAACTCCTTTTCCTCTTAATTTCTTCCATTAATCTTTAACTTCCTAGCCCTAAAGCATGAAATCAAGGTAGAAATTAAGGGTTTGGGGTAGAACTAGGGCTTTGGGAATTTTGGGTGATTCAACCTCAATTTGGGGTCGAATTTTGAAACAAATTACAAATTTGAACTCGTGGGGTTATGGGTGATTGGAGTTGGGTCCGAGCCTCGAGTTTGGATCATGTGGGCCTGGTGTCGGATTTTGGTAATTTTGGAAGAATGATAGGAAATTCATTTCTAGGCTATGAAATTGTGTTTTTAAGCCATTATTGATAATATTGAGCTAATTATGGCTAGATATCATTGTTTCGGAGTTGGATTCTAGAGGAAAGGCAGTGTTAGAGGTTTGATTGCTATTTTCGGACCGAGGTAAGTGTTTGTTCTAACTTTGGCTTGAGGGAATAGGATTAGAGTATTATTAATTGCTATTTGCTAAATGATCGAGTACGGTGTATAGGCATGGTGACGAGTATCTATACACTGGTGTATAGCATCACCGTGGGTCTTTGTTTGTAATTGATTTGGTATATTTCGGAACTCTTACAAGTTAAATAATGATTTCTACATAATGTGAAGAGTTTGAGGATAAATGATAAAATGTTAATATTTTGGAGCGTTGGCTCGAACGATAAATACTATTGAGTATGAAATGAAAGAATTGGACAGAGATGTGATTAATCCCTTGCCGGGATAGTTTGAGTACATGGAATATTTCCTTTGCCGGGATTAAAGTACTTATTGTATCCTCCCTTGCCGGGACATGTAGTTATTGGGTATTTCCTTGCCGTGATGTTTTGTTGAATTTAGTTGTTGATATTGCTCCCTTGACGGGATCTAATTGGATGGTTTAATTCCCTTTAGTGGATTTCTCCCGCTATTCATTATCTCCTTGCCTCTTTGGTTGTTGCTGTTAAGTGAGGAATTATATCGGAAGGGTCAGATTGCACGCTGCAGCACTAACAAATATTTAATCGGAAGAGTCGGGTTGCACGCCGCAGCACTAACCAATATATAATCAGAAGGGTCGGGGTTTCACGCCGTAACGGTATTGAAATATTGAGGATCGGGGTTGCACGCTGCAACGGTATTTGAATGTTGAGGATCGGGTTGTGCGCCGCAACGGAGTAAGGATCAAGTATATTGTTTTTGTATGTATGGCTTTTCCTGTGTCTTCCTTATCAGCTGTTATTGTACTGTTTCATTTCTTATCTGATGGTTTCTATATTTAAACTGTCGTACCCCATAGCATGCTCCCCTCCCTCTTAGTTGTTTAAATTCATATATTTCCTATTATTGCATGCATATCTGTACAGGTTAATTGTGATAATTCCTATCTATCCTTGTCACTACTTCGCCGGGGTTAGGCTAGGCACTTACCAGCACATGGGGTCGGTTGTGCTGATGCTACACTTCTGTGCTCTTTTGCACAGATCACGGTACCGGAGCAGCTTTTGGACCAGAGGAGTAGTTGATTGGGGGTTGAGTTCAGTCCAGGGACATTCAAGGTAGCCTTGCTGACGTCCGCAGGCCGGAGTCCCTTCCTTTATTTTCCGTTTGTTTTCATTGTACCGAGACAGACATATGTATTTTCTTTTCATTCAGACTTTGTATGTAGTATTCTATGTATGTTCGTAAGTTAGTGACTCCAGTCTTGGGTAGAGGTTGAAGTTGAATTCCACATTTTGTTTTAGGTTATTTATATTAATGACTTCCGTTTTTATGGTAATTATTTTCTTGATTCTAATATTGTCAATGTTTGCTAAAAGAGGTAATTGGTAATTGGCTTGCCTAGCTCCTACTAGTAGGCGTCATCACGACTCTCGAGGGACGGAAATCTGGGTCGTGACAAGTTGGTATCAGAGCTCTAGGTTGCATCGGTCTCGCAACGCACGGACAAACTTGGTAGAGTTTGAGGGATCGGTACGGAGACGTCTGTATTCATCCCCCAAAGGCTACGGAGTTAGGAAAAGTTTCACTTTTGTTCTTTCTTGTCGTGCGATTCCATTTCTAAACACTGATTGTCTTTCCTGCTCTGTTCTTTCGCAGATGGCGAGAATATGTGCTTCTTCATCTACCACACCGCAGTCCGAGACCCCAGCAACGGCCCCAGTGGCGGAGCCTCAGGTCGGTTTTGAGGAGGAGGTTCCTATCCCAGCAGTTCCGGTGGGCCTAGCTCAGGTCCTAGAGGGATTCATAGCCACCCTAGTCCTTCAGGACGCTTTGGTCAGATTGGTGGGCTTAGTGGAGAGCGTCATTCGAGCGGGTTTGCTCCCAGGGGTTCAGCCAGCTGTGGCATGCCAGCTAGGCGCAGCGGCTCAGGCCGGGAGTGAGGCCACATTTTAGGAGGTGGCTAATGTGGGCCATGGAGTTGAGGTGGTTCTGCCACAGGGAGGCGGACGTAGGTCGGATAAGAGGCCCCGCCATACAGGCAGATTCAATGGTACCTCGTCTAGAGGTAGAGGTACTTATGGTTGAGGCCATGCTCCCAGGCCCTTTCAGTCAGCTTCCCCTGTCACTCAGGGTACTTCAGGTGGTCGTTCAGGTCGACCGGGTCAGCCCCCGTTTCCTCAGCTGCAGCGTTCGTGTAGGTGTTATGAGTGTGGAGAGTATGGTCACTACAGGAGGGTTTGCCCGAGGTTGAGGGGTGCTCAGCCGCAGCAGTCGAGGTTTTGCTATGCTTGTGGTGATCCGAGGCACATTGTCAGATTTTGCCCTCGAGTTTCAGGTGGTTCTCAACAGCAAGATTCTCGTCCTATGGTTCAGGCACCAGTTTCCCCACAGCCTGCCCACCCAGCTAGAGGCGGTGGTAGAGGTGTTAGAGGTGGAGGTAGAGGTCTTAGAGGTGGAGTTCAGGTCGCCAGAGGTAGAGGCCAGCCAGCTGCTAGGCCAGAGGCTGAGTCTTCAGGTGCAGACATTACAGGTACCATTCTGATTTGTATTAGAGATGCTTCAGTGCTATTTTTACCCTTGATCTACATGTTCGTATGTGTCATCCTATTTTGCACCCTACCTGGTTATGCCCAGTGATGCTTTGGGTATTCCTGTTTATGTATCTATACTGGTGGGCGACTCCATAATAGTCGATTGGGTGCATTGTTCCTGTGTAGTAGTATTTGAGGGTCTTGAGACCCGTGTTGATCTATTGCTTCTAGACATGGTGGATTTTGATGTTATATTGGGGATGGATTTGTTGTCCCCGTATCATGCGATCTTGGATTGTCACGCCAAGACCATGACTTTGGATTTGCCAGACTTGCCCCAATTGGAGTGGAGAGGGACCCCGGGACTTGCCACTCGCAGTGTTATTTCATATGTTAAGGCTCGACGCATGGTCGAGAAGGGGTGTTTAGCTTATTTGGCATATGTTTGCGATTCCAGCACAACAGTTCCTTCTATTGACTCAGTTCCTATTGTTCGGGAGTTCCCAGAGGTTTTCCCTTCAGACCTGCCGGGTATGCCGCCCGACAGGGATATTGATTTTTCTATTGATCTGGCTGCAGGCACTCAGCCTATTTCTATTCTGCCGTATCGTATGGTCCCGCCAGAGCTGAAAGAGTTAAAGGATCAGTTGCAGGATTTGCTTGAGAAGGGTTTCATCAGGCCTAGTGTTTCTCCTTGGGGTGCGCCAGTTCTATTTATGAAGAAAAAGGATGGATCGATAAGAATGTGCATTGATTACCGGCAGCTGAACAGGGTGACAATAAAGAACAAGTACCCACTGCCGAGGATTGATGATTTGTTTGACCAGTTGTAGGGTGCGAAGGTATTTTCAAAGATAGATTTGAGGTCAGGTTATCACCAGTTGAGGATTAGGGCATCTGATGTCCCTAAGACAGCATTTCGCACTCGGTACGGGCATTATGAGTTTTTGGTCATGTCATTTGGTTTGACCAATGCCCCAGCAGCATTTATGGAGTTGATGAACCGAGTGTTCAGGCCTTATTTGGACTTATTCGTGATAGTTTTCATTGATGATATTCTTGCGTACTCCCGTAGTCAGGAGGAGCACGAGCAACACCTCAGAGTGGTTCTTCAGACTCTGAAGGATAGCCAGTTGTATTCCAAGTTCTCAAAGTGCGAGTTCTGGTTGAGTTTAATTGCATTTTTGGGTCATGTAGTATTAGCAGAGGGCATTCAGGTAGACTCGAAGAAGATTGAGGCAGTCAAGAATTGGCCTCAACCAGCTTCAGCTACTGAGATTCGGAGTTTCTTGGGGTTAGCCGGTTATTATCGTCGATTTGTGGAAGGGTTTTCATCTATAGCAGCCCCGATGACCAGATTGACCCAGAAGGGTGCCTAGTTCAAATGATCAGATGTGTGCGAGGAGAGATTTCAGAAGCTCAATACAAGTCTGACTACGACACCGATATTGGTTTTGCCCACAGGTTCAGGGCCTTATACAGTTTATTGTAATGCATCTCGTATTGGGCTTGGCACAGTTTTGATGCAGGATGGCAGGGTCATTGCTTATGCTTCGAGGCATTTGAAGATCCACGAGAAGAATTACCCAATCCATGATCTAGAGTTGGCAGCCATTGTTCATGCTTTGAAGATTTGGAGGCATTACTTATATGGT
>MU688115.1:30631-47937 GCA_026770625.1 Nicotiana glauca | reverse complement strand
GAAGATGTATCAGGACTTGCGGCAGCATTATTGGTGGCGTAGGATGAAGAAGGACATTGTTGCATATGTGGCTCAGTGTTTGAATTGTTAGCAGGTCAAGTATGAGCATCAGAGGCCTGGTGGTGTGTTTCATAGGATTGAGCTTCCCAAGTGGAAGTGGGAGAGGATTACCATGGACTTCGTGACTGGTCTTCCGGTGACCCGGAAGAAATTTGATGCTATTTGGGTCATTGTTGATAGGCAGATAAAGTCAGCACATTTCATTCCTGTTGCCACCACCTATTCATCAGAGAGACTAGCTGTGATCTACATTCGAGAGATTGTTCGCCTTCATGGGGTGCCGACATCTATCATTTCAGATCGGGGTACGCAGTTTACCTGGAGCTTTTGGAGAGCAGTTCAGCAGGAGTTAGGCACCCAGGTCCAGTTGAGCACAACATTCCATCCTCAGACGGATGGTCAGTCCGAGAGGAATATTCAGATATTAAAGGATATGCTCTGAGCCTGTGTTATTGACTTTGAAGGCTCTTGGGACCAATTTCTACCTTTAGCAGAGTTCGCCTACAGCAATAGCTACCAGTCCAGCATTCAGATGGCCCCTTATGAGGCGTTGTATGGTAGGCGATGTCGGTCTCCAGTCGGATGGTTTGAGCCGGGAGAAGCTCGGTTATTGGGTACAGATTTAGTTCAGGAGGCCTTGGATAAGGTCAAGATCATTCAGGACAGGCTTCGTTCGGCTCAATCGCGGCAAAAGAGTTATGCGGATCGCAAGGTTCGAGATGTAGCTTTCATGGTTGGCAAGCGAGTATTGCTCCGTGTATCGCCTATGAAGGGCGTGATGGGATTTGGGAAGAAGGGCAACCTTAGCCCTAGTTTCATTGGCCCATTTGAGATTCTTGATCGTGTGGGGGGAGGTGGCTTATAGACTTGCCTTGCCACCTAGTTTGTCAGCCGTGCATCCAGTGTTTCATGTGTCTATGCTTCAGAGGTATCATGGAGATCCTACCCACGTGTTAGATTTTAGCACTGTCCAGTTGGACAAGGATCTGTCCTACAAGGAGGAGATGGTAGCTATTCTAGACAGGCAGGTTCGACAGTTGAGGTTGAAGAGTTTTCCTTCAGTGCGTGTTCAGTGGAGAGGTCAGCCTCCTGAGGCATCGACCTGGGAGTCCGAGTCTGATATGCAGCCGTTACCCTCATCTATTTCCTGACTCAGGTACTTCTTTCTTTTGTCCGTTCGAGGACGAACGATTGTTTTAAAGGTGGAGAATGTGACGACCCAAAGGGGTCATCACCGTATTTCTCCCTTTCTCCGCGCTTCCGAGCCTTGGAAACCTTGCTGGTGGTTACCTCAATTTGCGTGCGCAGTCCGGGCGTGAAGCCGGAAAGTTTTTATGTTAAAATATGTGAATTCTGTGAAACATTTAAAGAATTATGATATTAATATTGATATAGTTGACTTTGGTCAACATTTTGGGTAAACGGGCCCGGACTCGTGATGTGATGGTCCCGGGAGGTCCGTAGAAAAATATGGGACTCGGGCATGTGCCCGAAGTCGAAATCCGAGGTCCAGAACCCCGGTAAAAGAATTTTTCTGTTAAATTGTTTTCTGAAATTAACAAGGAAAAATGGAAATGAAAATGAGTTAGAAAATATAGGTACCGGGCTTGTATTTTGGTTCCGATGCCCGGTACATGTCTTAAATATGCATTAAGCGCTTTCTGTTAAATTTGGTCGAAATCGGACGTCGTTTGACGTGTTTCGGACCTAAATAGCTAAAGTGGGAAGTTTATGAACTTTGAAATCAAAATTATGAGTTTTGGGGTTTGATTCTTTGATTTTGATTTTATTTTAGCGATTTGATCGCTCGAGCAAGTTCGCAGGATGATATTGAGCCAGTGTGCATATTTGGTTTGGAGCCCCGAGGGCTCGGGTGAGTTTCGGATAGGTATCGGGGTTGTTTTGGACTTAGGGAAATTGCAGAAAATCTGCATTAGATATTCCTTCTTCACGTTCGCGTCCATCTGGTCGCGTTCGCGAAGGCTTTCCCTCTCCCTGATTCGCATTTGCGAGCCGTACCTCGCGTTCGCGTACAACAAATTCCCCATCCCAGCCATTTCCTCTACGCGTTCGCGTGAAGGCTCTCGCGTTCGCGTAGCCTGGCCTGCCTCTTCTACGCGTTCGCGTAAGGTGCCACGCGTTCGCGTAGGCCCATTTGTGTAGCCCCAGCAATTCTTCTATGCGTTCGCATTCCATTTCATGCGAACGCGATGACTACCCATTTTCCTTCATCGCGAACGCGACAGGGGTGTTGCGAACGCGATGAACAACTTTGCCCAGTGACTTTTAAAAGCCTAAAACAGAAAACTTACGGGATTTTCACCCCATTTCTCAAACTCTCTCTTCTCCAACAACACCTAGGCGATTTTTAAAGCTCTTCTTCTCCATAATCTCTTGGGTAAGTATTCTTAACTCATTTTCCTCTTAATTTCTTCCATTAATCTTTAACTTCCTAGCCCTAAAGCATGAAATCAAGGTAGAAATTAAGGGTTTGGGGTAGAACTAGGGCTTTGGGAATTTTGGGTGATTCAACCTCAATTTGGGGTCGAATCTTGAAACAAATTATATATTTGAACTCGTGGGGTTATGGGTGATTGGAATAGGGTCCGAGCCTCGAGTTTGGACCATGTGGGCCCGGTGTCGGATTTTGTTAATTTTGGAAGAATGATAGGAAATTCATTTCTAGGCTATGGAATTGTGTTTTTAAGCCATTATTGATAATATTGAGCTAATTATGGCTAGATATCGCTATTTCGGAGTTGGATTCTAGAGGAAAGGCGGTATTAGAGGCTTGATTGCTATTTTTCGGACTGAGGTAAGTGTTTTTTCTAACTTTGGCTTGAGGGAATAGGAATAGAGTATTATTGATTGCTATTTGCTAAATGATCGAGTACGGTGTATAGGCATGGTGACGAGTATCTATACACCGGTGTATAGCATGACCGTGGGTCTTTGTTTGTAATTGATTTGGTATATTTTGGAACTCTTCCAAGTTAAATAATGATTTCTACATAATGTGAAGAGTTTGAGGATAAATGATAAAATGTTAATATTTTGGAGCGTTGGCTCGAACGATAAATACTATTGAGTATGAAATGAAAGAATTGGACAGAGATGTGATTAATCCCTTGTCGGGATGGTTTGAGTACATGGAATATTTCCCTTGCCGGGATTAAAGTACTTATTGTATCCTCCCTTGCCGGGACATGTAGTTATTGGGTATTTCCTTGCCGTGATGTTTTGTTGAATTTAGTTATTGATATTGCTCCCTTGACGGGATCTAATTGGATGGTTTAGTTCCTTTTAGTGGATTTCTCCCACTATTCATTATCTCCTTGCCTCTTTGGTTGTTGCTGTTGAGTGAGGAATTATATCGAAAGGGTCGGGTTGCACGCCGCATCACTAACAAATATTTAATTGGAAGGGTCGGGTTGCACGTCACAACATTAACCAATATATAATCAGAAGGGTTGGGGTTTCACGCCGCAACGGTATTGAAATATTGAGATCGGGGTTGCACGCCGCAACGATATTTAAATGTTGAGGATCGGGTTGCGCGCCGCAACGGAGTAAGGATCAAGTATATTGTTTTTGTATGTAGGGCTTTTCCTGTGTCTTCCTTATCAGCTGTTATTGTACGGTTTCATTTCTTATCCGATGGTTTCTATATCTAAACTGTCGTACCCCATAGCATGCTCCCCTCCCTCTTAGTTGTTTAAATTCGTATATTTCCTATTATTGCACGCATATCTGTACAGGTTAATTGTGATAGTTCCTGTCTATCCTCGTCACTACTTCGCCGGGGTTAGGCCAGGCACTTACCAGCACATGGGGTCGGTTGTGCTGATGCTACACTTCTGTGCTCTTTTGCACAGATCACGGTACCGGAGTAGCTTTTGGACCAGAGGAGTAGTTGATTGGGGGTTGAGTTCAGTCTAGGGACATTCGAGGTAGCCTTGCTGACGTCCGCAGGCCGGAGTCCCTTCCTTTATTTTCCGTTTGCTTTCATTGTACTGAGACAAACATATGTATTTTCTTTTCATTCGGACTTTGTATGTAGTATTCTATAGATGTTCGTGAGTTAGTGACTCCAGTCTTGGGTAGAGGTTGAAGTTGAATTCCGCATTTTGTTTTAGGTTATTTATATTAATGACTTCCGCTTTTATAGTAATTGTTTTCTTGATTCTAATATTGTCCATGTTTTCTAAAAGAGGTAATTGGTAATTGGCTTGCCTAGCTCCTACTAGTAGGCGCCATCACGACTCTCGAGGGTGGGAAATCCGGGTCGTGACATGTGCTCAATTCAACTTAAGTACCCAACTCTTGTTGCACCGACCTCCAAAACTAAGAAGTAAACTAAGTGCCCCATATCTGAAATGATGGAAACTGGGACACCATGTAAACGAACGATCTCCCATAAATAGATCTCTGCCAACCGCTCTGAAGAATAAGTAGTACACACATGAATAAAGTGCGGGGACTTGGTCAGCCAATCCACAATCATCCAAATGGCATCGAACTTCTTCAAAGTCCGTAGGAGCCCAATTACAAAGTCCATGGTGATCCGCTCCCACTTCTACTCTAGAATATCTATCCGCTGAAGTAATCCACCTGGTCTCTAATACTCATATTTCACCTGCTGACAATTGAGACGCCGAGCTACAAATTCCACAATATCCTTCTTCATTCTTCTCCACCAGTAGTGTTGCCTTAGATCCTGATAGATCTTCACAGCACCCAGATGAATGGAATACCTCAAGCTATGGGCCTCCTCCAGAATCAACTCCCGAAGCCCATCCATTTTGGGCACACATATCCGGCCCTACATCCTTAACACCCTATCATCACCGATAGTAACATCTCTAGAATCATCATGCTAAACTATATCCTTAAGGACAAACAAATTAGGATCATCATACTTGCGCTCTCTAATGCGATCAAATAAGGAAGACCGAGAAATCACACAAGCCAATACGCGACTAGGATCTGAAATATCCAACCTCATGAACCAATTGGCCAAGGCCTGAAGATCAGTAGCAAGAGGTCTCTCTCCAATAGGAATATATGCCAAACTCCCCATACTCACTGCCTTTTGGCTCAAAGCATCAGCCACCTCATTGGCCTTCCTCGGATGGTACAAAATAGTAATATCATAATCCTTTAGCAACTCCAACAATCTCTGCTGCCTCAAATTGAGATCTTTTTGCTTGTACAAGTGTTGGAGGCTATGATAATCAGTAAACACCTCACAAGACACGCCATACAAATAATGCATCCAAATCTTCAATGCATGAACAATGGCAGCCAACTCCAAATCATGAACATGGTAATTCTTCTCATAAGGCTTCAACTGACGAGAAGCATAAACAATAACTCTACCCTCCTACATCAACACACACCCAATACCAACTCTCAAAGCATCACAATAAACGGTATAAGAACCTAAAGCTGATGGCAATACTAATACTGGAGTTGTGGTCAAGGCAGTCTTGAGCTTCTAGAAGCTCTCCTCACACTCATCCGACCACACAAATAGAGCACCCTTCTGAGTCAACTTGGTCAAGGGCGATGCGATAGATGAAAATCCCTGAACAAACCGGCGGTAATACCCCAAACCAAGAAAATTGTGAATCTCTGTGGCTGAAGACGGTCTTGGTCAACTCTGAGCTGCCTCTATCTTCTTCGAATCAACATGAATACCCTCACTGGACACCACGTGCCCCAAGAATGTCACAGAACCGAGCCAAAACTCAGACTAGGAGAACTTTTCATAAAGTTTCTCCTCCCTCAATCTCTGAAATACAACTCTCAAATTCTCTGTGTGCTCCTCCTGACCATGCAAATACACCAGAATATCATCAATAAAGACTATGACGAATGAGTCGAGATACGACCGGAACACGCTGTTCATCAAATGCATGAATATTGATGGGGCATTGGTCAGCCCAATTGACATCACCATGAACTCATAATGACTATATCTGGTCCTGAAAGCCATCTTAAGAATATCCAAGTCCCTGATCTTCAGCTGGTGATAATTTGAACGGAAATCGATCTTGGAGAACACCCTCACTTCCTGAGGCCGGTCAAACAAATCATCGATATGAGGCAAAAGATACTTGTTCTTGATTGTGACTTTGTTCAACTGCCTGCAATAAATGTACATCCTCATCGAGCCATCCTTCTTCATCACAAATAGAACCGACGTATCGTAAGGTGACATACTAGGCCGAGTGGACCCATTATCAAGGAGTTCCTAAAGTTGCTCCTTTAACTCCTTCAACTCCACGGGTGACATACGATAGGGTGGAATAGAAATGGGCTGAGTGCCCGACACCAGATCAATATCAAAATTAATATCTCTATCCGGTGGCATGCCCAGCAGGTCTGCAGGAAACACATCAGGAAATCCATCACAATTGGAGAAGCGGGACTGTAGAAGTAGTAAAAGGACCGCAGGTGCGAAAAGCCTGGGCCAGAAGGTATAAAAGAATTCCTTCGCGAATTTTGAGTTGTTTTTCACCATTTTCATGCGGGTTTGAGCTTGAGGGAGCTATTTGAAGGGGGATTTCATATAGGTAAGGTTTTTGGACTCTAAACTCGTTTCTAAGGTGTTATTTCACAGATTTGACTTGACAATTTAGGGAAATTAAGGGATAAAATTTTGGAAAACTAGGGCTTGAGATTGGAGACCTTTGAGCAAGAATTTTAGAGGTCATTTGTGGTTAGATTTTAGTACTTTTGATATGTATGAACTCGTAGGGAGATAAGGAGTCTATTAATATAAATTTATCGAATTCCGAGATGTGGGCCCGGGGGTCGAGTTTTGACCAATTTCGGAATTTGTCATAATTTAATTATTTTCGAGTGGGCTTTGTTCCCTTAGCATATTCTAATGGTTATGTACTGATTTTTGTTAGATACAAGGCAATTGGAGGCCGATTCGAGAGGAAAAGGCATCGCGGGCTAGAGTTTTGGCTTGGCTTGAGGTAAGTAATGCTTTCAACCTTGGTACTGTGGGTTCCAAACCTTGAACGATGCATTCTATGATTATTATGAAGGTGACGATATGACAAGTGACATGCGTATGAGCGTGAACTGTGAGAAATGCGGCCTGGATCATCCGCCTTCTCATTCCCTATCTTCATCTAGTTTTACTTATTGGATGTATTCAGACTATTCTAGACATGTATTTCAGATAGTTGTATTAGTTTTGCTCATGACTAGTGACACCCAACGTCGGATATTGTATTTCATTCCGTTGCTTTAACATTCCTTTTATTATTATTAAATTTTGTATTGAAAATTGATGTTTATCGTAAGTAAATAATTGGATAAAATGGGAAAAAGGAAGTAAGTGGTTGGCCTAGTTCCACGATAGATGCCATCAGATTGGGTCGAATTTTGGGTCGTGACAGAAACTAGTCTTGTTCATGTTTCTTTAAATTCCTGGTAGTTGGATAGTGGTTCAAGTGTTCATGTAACTAATGACTTGCAGTATCTAGTAAGCAGATGGAAAGCAAAAAAGGATGAAGCCAATGTTTTTGTAGGCAATGGAATCAAAGAAAAAGTAGAGTTTATAGGAACATCTATTTTACCTTTTAAACATAATTCTAGTATTTATTTAGAAAATACTATTTTTGTACCGTCTAAGAGACGGAAACTAGTTTCACTTTGACTTTTGGACAAAGCTGGTTATTTATTTCAATAAAATAATGGTATTATTAAAATTTTCTATGATTCACATGTTATTGTTGATGCCTTTTTAGGTGATGGTATGTATCGCTTGAATGTGTTGAATAAAAATTTTTCTGCAATGCATGTTGAAAATATTTCCCACAAAAAGTCTGCTATGAGTAAAATGTCTTACATGTTATGGCGTAGGCGTCTTGGTCATATTTTTAAACAAAGAATTGAATGATTAATAAAGAAAAATATTTTACCTGTTCTTTATCCAAAGGATTATGAAACTTTTATAGATTCTGTTAAATGTAAAATGATCAAGGTTAAGAGAAAGGGTTCTGCTAGGAGCTCTGAACTATTAGAAATTTCATACTAATATTAGTGGACGTTATGTACCTACTTTGACCAATCATATGTATTTTATTACTTTTATTGATGATTTTTCAAGATACTGTTATATATATCTTTTAAAAGAAAAATCTAAAGCACTTGATAAGTTTAAAATTTACAAGACTAAAGTTGAAAAATAGCTTGGTAAGTCCATTAAGATAGTGAGGCCTGATCGTGGTGGTGAGTACTGTAGAAAATATGATGAGTTTGGTCAATGTATAGGGCCTTTTTCTTTATTTTTACAAAAATGTGGGGTACTAGCAAAATATACCATACCAGGAACTCCTGAGCTGAATGGCATGACTGAAAGAGGAAATCGTACTTTCATGGAAATGGTGAGAAGTATGATGTAAAGGACTATGTCTCTTTGAGGCGAAGCCTTAAAAACTACTTATATCCTGAATAAAGTTCCTACAAAATTTATCCTTGAACTCCCTTTGAACTATGGATAACCCGAAAACCTAGCTTAATTATTTTCATATTTGAGGATGTCCAGCAGAAGTACGTATTTATTCCTCCACAGAAAAGAAAACTCATCATAAAATTACTATTTGTTTCTTTATAGGCTATCATAATCACTCTAAAAGTTTTAGGTTTTTCTATCCTGGGCATGGCACTAGAATCATTGAGTCTATTAGTGCAAAAATTTTTGAGCATGTTGTTTGTGATTGTGATTGTTCATGTGGGAAGGAAATTGTTTTAAAAGAGGAGAAGTCATTGTCCCTGTACATGTTGTACATGAAAGATGGTAAACTAACCTATTCATGTGGGGGGAAATCAAGGGAACAATGACACAGATCCCATGGTCCCTGAGCTAAATGAACACAATAAACCACTCCCTAGGTCAGAAAGAAAAAGAAGATATGCCATCGATGGTTTTATCGTATATGTGACTGAAAATCTTAGTGATACGGGCGAGTTGACTGATCCTTTATCATATGCTCAAGCTATTTCTTCTCCATATGTTGATAAATGGAGTGAGATAATGGAAAATAAAATGTTCTCCATGGAACACAATAGAGTGTGGGAGTTAGATGAATTGCCTATAGGTTTTTAGGCCTATTGGTTGCAAATGGGTATTTAAAACTAAAAAAGACTCCAAGAAAAATATATACCATTATAAAGCAATATTGATTTCTAAGGGTTACACTCGGAAAGAAGGCATTGATTATAGGCGAATATTTTCTCCTATTTCATCTAAGGATGCATTTAGAGTCGTGATTACTCTTGTGGCTCATTTTGATTTAGAGTAGAACCAGATGTTAAAACTGCTTTCCTGAATGGAATCTTCTTGAAGAAGTTTATATGGTTCAATCTGAAGGGTTTAAAGAAGTTGGTAAAGAACATCTAATGTGCAAGCTTAACAAATCCAAATATGGGATCAAACAAACCTCCATGCAGTAGTACCTGAAATTTGATAAAATTATTACAAAATTAGAATTTGTGGAAAAGAAGCTTGAAGAATGTGTTTATCTCAAAATAGCTTATGGCAATTTTATTATTATGGTTCTCAATGTTGATGACATTGTGCTTGCCACAAACAATTTGGGCTTGATCATGAATGAGACAAAATAACTTTTGTCTAGATTATTTAATATGAAAGATCTTGGTGAAACATCTTTTGTTCTTTGAATAGAAATTAAAAGAGATAGGTCACATGGTTTGTTGGGTTTATCACAACGTTCTTATATTAAGAGTGTTCTTTGAACTTTCAATATGCAAGACTGTAGATCTGGTGTTGCACCTATTGTAAAGGGGACAAACTTAGCAAGGATCAATGTCCGAAAATGATATTGAAAAGAGAACTATGAAAGATGTGACATATGCAAGTGGTGTTGGCTGCTAGATGTATATACAAGTTTGTACAAGGACTGATATATCATTTGCTGTTAATATATTGGGAAGATTTTCTTCTAATCTCGGGTGTGCACATTGGCTGGTTGTAAAGAAAGTGATGAGATATCTACAACGTACCAAAGACTTCATGCTTGTGTACAAAAAAATTTGACGATCAAGACCTGCTGGTATATTCAGATTCTGATTTTGCAGGTTATCAAGACACCATGAAATCAATTTCTGGGTATATTTTTATGTTGGCTGAAAGTATTGTTTCTTGGAAAAGTGAGAAATAGAGTATCACTGCTACATCTATAACGGAAGCTGAGTTTATTGCTTGTTTTGAACTACTTCACATGTTGTTTGGATGAAGAATTTTCTTACTAAATTACAAATTGTAGATTTTATATCTAAGCTGATAATTATTTTTTATGACAACAGTGTAGTTGTGTTCTTCTCTAAAAATAACATGAAAACAAAAAGCTCTAAGCATGTTAGCCTTAAGTTTCTTAAAGTTAGAGACATGGTAAAAGAAGGTGATATATGTATTGAGCATATTACCACAAAATCTATGTTGGTTGATCCCTTGACTAAAGGTCTTAGGCATGTAGTATTTAAGGAACATGCTAAAAACATGAGTATTTGTCACGACCCCAGCTCTCCCTCTGTGAACTATCGTGACGTCACCTAGTCTCTACAACTAGATAATCCTAACAATTGCAGAAAAAGGGGGAAAACAATAGATAAAACAAATAAAAACTGCAGAATAACATAATGAAGGTTTAAGATGCTGCTTGGCATATACAAATATAACTATCAAACTGAAGAACTTTCCGAAATTCGGAATTCCATGAATCACAAGCTACAAATATAATAAAAATGCTATAACTCCAGAATGTCTACATCAACAGAAAAGATAGAAGGGCTATCACTACAAGATAGAATGGAAAGGGACTCCTCGGTCAGCGGACGTGATAGATATACCTCAAAGTCTCTGGAGAATCGCCTCACCTCAAGGGTAGTAGGGATGAGTCGAAGTACCTGGATATGCACATGAAAAATAAGTACAGGAAGCACATGAGTACACCACAACGGTACCTAGTAAGTGCCAAGCCTAACCTCGGTCGAGTAGTGATAGGGAAGGTCAGGGCCCTACCAGTCATATACAATAATATATATAACGATAGAAACAATATTAAAGTAATATAGGGTAAAATAGTAACAACAACTGCAACAGAGACAAAATAATCATAGAAGGAAAAATATATTTCAACACAGAAATAACAACCGGGGATCTCCCAGGTTACCGTTCTGTAGTCCCAAATATAAATATCTAGTGGATCTCCCAGGTGTCGTTTCGTAGTCCAACTCATAGCACGCGAGGATCTCCCGGAATACCGATCCGTAGTCCCAAATGTAAATACCCAGTACGGGGGAAATCTACCGGGTGTAGTCCCGTAGTTCCAATATAAAAGTGCAGGGGAATCTCCCGGAATACAAATTCATAGTCCCAAAGTAAACGTGTAGGGGATCTCCCAGGATACCGTCTATGAGCATGTGATTTTTGCCCTATATATGAATTATTCCCAAAATTCCAAACAAAATGATTTCTTTATTATTTTTTGCAATTTTTTGTGAATTTTGTGGCATTTTCTGGTAATTGTTGCATTTTATCTTTGAATTTTAATTCATATGAAAATACCATAATACATTTGGCATTTGCATTTAGGATTTAACTTCATATTATAGGATTAATTAGGGATTAATTTATTTTTAAAACAAAATAGGAAGAAAATAACAAAATAGTTCACTTTTTGCATTTTAATTGTTTTAATTGTGAATTTGTCATGAAATAGTTTTAATCAATTTTAAAAATTAATTAGTTTAGCTTAGAGACATATTAGGACTTTATTTTTAAATTTTGCAAAATAAAAAAAATAAGAAAAATATATATACAAAATGCAAAATAAGTAAAAGAATTGAAAAGAAAATAAATTAAAAGAGAGTGGTCTTGCAAAAGAC
Source organism: Nicotiana glauca (assembly GCA_026770625.1). Lineage (NCBI taxonomy): Eukaryota > Viridiplantae > Streptophyta > Magnoliopsida > Solanales > Solanaceae > Nicotiana > Nicotiana glauca. The sequence goes on along the minus strand of MU688115.1, from coordinate 35,946 downwards.
CAATTTGGGCTAATTGTGAAATAATTAACCCCAGCCCAAAAGAATTCCCACCAGAACCCATGAGCCCAAGCCCAAATATTCTCACCCGGTCCAGCCCCCTTTATGCAAAACGGCGTCGTTTCGTTTGTTTTTTATCATAGCCGTCCATTGCTCTTGATCCAACGGTTGAGGGTCAATCTTGCTGAAATTATAAGATGGTCAGATTAATTAAGAAAATTAAAAGACCAACTTGATCTTCCTCGTACAGACCGTCTGCTTCGCCGGAACCTTGCCGCCGGTGAAATGTCATCTTTTCCGATTAGCTCCAAATTAACACCCTGAATTCCCCTTTTCACCATCTTTCCGAATATGTGAATGGCTTCCCTCGAATCCACCAAGAAAGCTTCGAATCTTCGTTCGAAGTTTTTCCGGCCAGGTCGTCACCTATTCCAAACGGCCCCAAATTTACGCTATAGGACCGCGTGAGCTTCCTCTACACAACCCTTAGGACCTTTAGTCTCGAATATAGCCGGAACGACTCGAATATAGGTTTGAAGGTTTTTCGATGAATCTGGGTTTCATCCTTAGGACCTTAATTAGCCATGTTTATTATAGATAAGTAGTTTAATTTTAGTTTAGTTCAATATAGGTGTTCAGGCCTCATTTCAAAGGGGTTGGGTAGAACAATAATTTCAAAGGGGTCTTAAGGGTAGTTTAGGGAATAAATGAAGGGAATAATCTCAGATTTGGGGAGGTCACATGTAGAGGAAATTCATGTCCTACTTGAGGGAGGGTAGATCCTAGAAGCTTCTAGTTGTTTGGTTGCCTATAAATAGGCATTGCATGTGCCTTATGAGGGGGTCTTCCTTTTTCAGCTGAAATTCTCCCAAAAAAAGATTCCTTCCCATGAGTTTCTAAGATCTGAATTAGGATTTCCATTTAAAAAAAAACCACAATAATATAAACTTCAGGAAAAAAAAAAAGAAAAAAAAAACCTAGTCACTGTTTCATTGGGATTTCAAATTTAACTCCAAATTTCTTTTGCTTCGTAATTTCAAGCTTGTTGATTGAGATCTCCAAGATCAATCTCGAGTGAATCTGAACATAAACAGGCTTGCTTTTAATCAACTTGTTGCTGTTGCATTTCAGAGTTATTTCCTGGGTTTTGGAGAAACAACTCCTACCTCTTGCTGGTTGTAATTGTTGTGTGGAATTGCTTGCTGACCTTTTATTCTTCTTCTTATAAACATTGAATTCCAGGTATTTATTTTGATCTCCTATGTGCTATGAAGAATGGATGTAATTTCGATTGGACAAATACATGAAGGAATGCTGTCAGTTTCACTTCTGGCTAGTTTTGATGCATAAACAATTTGTTTACTTAATGTTTTATATCATTTGTATAGCTGGACTGTGCTAATCTGAATGTGTACTTAGATTGAAGTAAACCACTGTACTATGGAATGTGCGCTTAATTGAATTCTATAGAGTTTTGCTTTGTGCATTTAATAAAAGTGGTAATTAGGATTGCTTTAGGACTGATTGCATATGTGTCACTCGAAGAAGACTATTAGATTGGAATGAATCCATTTGAATTGTATGTTGTGCATAGGTATTTTTAAAATGACTACGAATCAGTTTAATGGATCATTGACAATCCAGTTCTTCAAGTGAATTAGTATAATCTAGATTAATGGGTTTTTATGGACTGCAGATCACTAGTTTGCAATATAAAAATCTAGTTAATTGAAAACAAATACAGTTTTGGAAATATTGGGTTTCGATCATTAGTATAGGTTAATAACAACTTCTTAATTAATTTGAGGTGTCCTGTTTCAAAATAACCACCAACATCTATATTTTTGTTGCTTTGTTAAATTTGGTTGGAATTTGGCTCACGTGAAGTGGATTTGAAGTTGGGCCGACGTCTGGCATTAAGGCCCAAGGCCGCTCGCTCCCAGGGAAGGAGCTGAATAAAATAAGCTCATGTTTTGTCCATGCCTGGGATTCGATCCCTCAACCCCCAAATCTATTATACAATTTGAGCTAAGTCGGACCCGGTCTACACTGTTGGGGTGCGTACTATGGTTGGGCCGTTGGGCTCGAGAGTGAATTGCTAGTGACTCTATTAGTAATTAATTAATAAATTTGGGTTTCGAGTTAGGTAGCGGGTCCAAGCTAAAAGGCCTGTCCTTTTGTTTTGGCCCGGACTTGAACTTAATACCGAATTTTAAATGTAATTAATTAGGAACTTTTTTTTTCTTTTAGAGTCAAAAATCAATAGAAAAAATATAGTCGCTTTAGTTGGTCCTTTAAAAATAAACGAGACGAGCCTCGTCCAATGAAATGCAGAATTGCGGGGCCCTCAATAAAGATTTAAAAATGCTTAGAAAATCGGGAAGGGCCGTTTAGCGAATTTCATGGCCCTCCCAAAAGATAATAACGCATTAGATTCTTGTAGACGTGATTCTAATAAAATTACCTCCTTAAACTCGGGTGTGCATTTCATGCGACCCAAATAAAATCCCAAAATGTTGAATAGAGTATGCTTAGGATTGCGGGTGCATTTCTTGTGACGCAATCGGAAGGCACGCTTTAAACGACGTTCACTTTCTTTTAAATAAATACATACTGAATAAAAGCGGTTAAAAGTAAAATTGGCACATAGGCTCTTCATGTTATCAAATCAGATAAAAAGCTAAATGCAACAGTTAAGCGACCGTGCTAGAACCACGGAACCCGGGAATGACTAACACCTTCTCCTGGGTTAACAGAATTTCTTATCCGGATTTCTGGTTCTTGGACTGTTAACAGAGTCATGATTTTCCTCGGTTCGGGATTCAACCGGTGACTTGGGACACCATTAATCTCCCAAGTGGCGACTCTGAATAATTAATAACCAAATCCCGTTCTGATTGTCCTTTAATTGGAAAAACTCCTTTACGCCCTTGCAGGTGTAGGTGAAAAAAGGAGGTGTGACAGCTCTGGTGACTCTGCTGGGGACACGAACCCAGAATTCCGGTTCAGGGTTCAAATAATTCGAGCTTAGTATAATTGTTATATTTGGCTTTATCTGATTTTCTACATGTTCCATGCTATATGTGCAAAATGTTTTACCGCTTTGATATTTGTTGAAATTGTATATAAATTGTCGCGTATCCCTTCCTCTTTCTGAGTCTTCTACATCATGGAGAAGGGTGCACTTCGTGTAGTTTCTCTTCTGTTTAGAGTCTTTTCCAATTTAGAACGAGGTTGGATAAGTTGCAAAACCGGCGGAGCTTCTGTATCCCCGGTACGCTGCCTCCCCCTCGGCTCGAGTTATTCGCTCGGGTAAGCTAGGTCTAGAACAATAAACTTAGGATTTTAACCTAGAAGAACAAAAAACTTATGTCGGATCCCTAGTAGGAAGGATGCTTACATCATGTGCATTTGACTTAGGGGACTCAACACAAGGGTTGGGTCCATCTAGGACAGGTGACCTGCAATAAAATTGACTATCCTGATACATCTTACGTGCTACTTGCGCATTTATTTGCTCGGCTTTGCATGTTGACCGGCATGTCTAAATGAGTATAAATTATAAAAATAGCAGTGTTAGGACTAAGTGAGGGTAATCATTTGTTTAAAAAAGAAAAACCAATGCCCAACTAGTACCGAATTGCTGCCGAATATTTGAAAAATGAGGTGAAAGAAAACAAAAAATATTTGAAAAAATGGTTGTTCAAAATAGCTTTGATTTTTCGCAACTCTGCCCGAACTACGCTGGTTTGATTCTCACCAGATGTGAGATACGTAGGCAACCCTCATCTGGTCCAACCTCCCTTTTGTAAAAATAGCCAAAAAAAATGTCAAAATTTTAATTTTTGTCATAAATAAAGTCGGGTGACGCCATTCTTGTTAAAATAAGCCAAATGTCCTCAAAAGGGCGTCGGAAGGCTGTTTTAGCAAGAACAGCTACCCTGAGTCATTTTTTAAATGGTTTGCAGACACAGCCTTAAAATCTTCCACTCAGAAGTATTGAAAGGTCGTATTCGCAAAACCAAATCCTTGTTTTGATTAAATAAAGAATTTTGCAAAAAATAGCCAGTTTGTAAGAAATAAGTCATTAAAATTCCCTTTTTAAATAAACGTGCAGGATGACTTCAAGTAACATCGAGACCTTCTCAGTCCTGAGTGAGATCCCTTTGAAACTTCACATGTGGTGGCATGATCTAGGAAAAGGAAGCAGAGATACTGTGGTTAAAATTTTAGGCGGCCTAGTTGATCTACTGAACATCAAACCGAGGAAAGATATCATTGAGGCATTAATACCATTTTGGGGCCCGTCCCGTAACGTGTTCCGTTTTTCAGACTTTGAACTTACACCTACCTTAGAGGATATTGCGGGATATGTGGGCCTCAACGGGAACCTTCGAGGCAGATACCCACTGGCACCACGACCGATAACCCTTCATAGGTCTTTGGATTTGCTGAACATTAGCCGGGATATTCAAGACCCGCATCTGGCAAAAGGGTGCTGTACGTTGCATTTCCTATATCACCGGTATGGTAACCCAAAAGGTTTTGAGGAGCCCAACACCGGCTTGACACATGCCGGAAATAAAGACAAATGGGAAGCTCGATAGGGATTAGCCTTTATGGTGGCCTTTTTGGGAGTGGTGGTTTGTCCGAGAAAAGATGGTCACATAGACCTCGGCCTGGTAGGGATGCTAGATATTGCCATGAAAAAACCTACCAGCATAGTGGTGCCTCTGATTGTAGCAGAAATGTATCGAGATCTAACCAAATGTCGTGAAGGCGAAAAATTCTTTCAAGGTTGCAATTTGCTCTTACAGTTGTGGATACAAGAACACCTCTGTCATCGCACAGGCTATATGAACTACGGTTTAACCGGGTTGAGTTGTATTGCAGAATTTGGAACCCGGGTGACAGGTATTGAGTTCCCTGAAAGTACTGAAGCCTGGTCATCATGCTTAATATCTTTAATCGCAGATAAAGTCGAATGGGCTTATGGTTGGCTTCCCGCTACTGAAGCTATATATACATCAGCAGAGGTCCCCTATATTCTTTTGATGGGTATCCGAAGTATAAAGCCTTATGCTCCTTACCGGGTTTTGCGACAATTTGGAAGATTCCAAACAGTGCATAATGATGAAGACCTAAGCGAGCAAGTCATTGAGTTGGGTCCGAAGGCTGCATTTCCAGAAGGGAGAATCCGAAAAATATGGAATGAGTGCCGGTTCCTTGAGCCAAAAACCATAACACAGGACCAAGCCAGAGGAGAGGTAGATCCTAAGTATTTGACATGGTTTGGCAAAAGATTTCAAATCCCAGAA
>MU688115.1:0-29501 GCA_026770625.1 Nicotiana glauca | reverse complement strand
TAATTACAGAGATGGAAAAGGAAATTAAACTGCTACAAGATTTGCACTTCCAGGACACGCAGGTGTTAGAAGCTCGTACACAACAAATAAGCTGACTCCTCCAAGAAAAGGGTCGAATCAAAGAAAGGATCAGAAACATTGCCCATTATATTGTCTGAAGTGTCAGGCCGGCGAGCGAATGGGTCGTAGTGCGTCCTTCGCCTCAGTGATGATATTTGTTCGCCAAGTCATGAATGATTTAGATCAGTTACAAAGGGGTCTCGCACGCAGGCCTGCGGCAATGCCGAACGATGCTCCGCGGGCCCCAGGATTTGAAGCATTGATGTACTCTTAGTTAATTGAGACTGTATTTTTGCTTTTGAGTCTATTATTGTAATTTCCTTTTGCAAGAAAAGAAAAAAAAAACAAAAAGTCTATGTAGCTTTTGTAACTGCAATTATTATTAATGAAAAATCAAAAATTCCCAAAAAATTGTTTTTCTTATTTTTGCATTTATTTGCAAGAACTATGCTTGGTCTGATTCATGCGGGGCCATGATACGTAGGCAATCTACATAAGATTTGACCGTAATCCTGAGAAAAAGAGAAAAAGAGAAATATGAGGGAAATAAATAAAAGGGAAAAACAAGAGAGAAAAGAAACTCAAAAGAAGAAAATAAGGCATTAAAAGAAAAACCTTGGCCAAAGAAAAGAAAAAGCAGAAAATGAAAATAGAGAAGCAAGAAAAGAAAATAGAAAAGGAATAAGAAGAAAAGCCAGGATGACGCATGCAACCGAAGCAAACATGTAGATATCCATTTAACTGTATAGGTACATCACACTCCAATGTACAGTTACCTATCTGTTACTTGTTTCATACTAACCGTTTGCTGCTGTCTATTCCAGCTGAGTATTTTAGAAACCGTGGTTGGTTTGTGGTAAACTAGCCTCGCATTGATACTTCACCAGATCCAAAGGAAAAACAGATATGTCATCTGAAATAACATTGCCTGCAGTCCCCATACCTGAAGATAGCCCAATCTCTGGGATCCCGGCCTCTGAATCCTATACATCTGAAGAAAATCGGATCCTGCGCTTGCGCTTGATGGAAATACGGGATGCTTGGAATAACGGGAAGGATCCCCCAAGCAATATCCCTGGATTCCCGGAGTTGTTCCTAAGATCTGGAGGGGTTACTACTGTCCCCATCAGTCGCCCAAATATTCCTCTGAGTCAACCTACCATGACTGCTAAATTTTTCGGAACACCCTCTGAGGATCATCCCCAAATGTTCCCATCTGGAATTTCTCCCAACATCTTTACAGCTCCACCACCTTCTGTAACTACCCAACCATCGATACCAAAATATGCTTTTGACCCTTTGGTCTTCACATTTCAGAATCCAGTTTTTCAGGCCGACCTTCCTCACTATCCTCAATATGCCTACTCTCGGCTACCATATGAGATCACACTGGGGTAGGACAAAAACCATAAAGCCCCGGAGCAGGATGAAATGACAAAAAGAATGAGGAGTTTAGAGCAAAGTCTGAAAAATATGCAAGGTCTAAGCGGGCAGAAGAGTGTTTCTTACAATGATTTGTGCATGTTCCCTCACGTGCATCTGCTTATAGGATTCAAGACGCCAAAGTTTGAAAAGTATGATGGACATGGAGATCCCATTGCTCACCTCAAAAACTATTGTAATCAATTACGCGGGGCTGGTGGAAAAGAAGAATTATTAATGGCTTACTTTGGAGAAAGTTTGGTGGGTATAGCATCAGAATGGTACATGGATCAGGACATAGCTCGATGGCATATTTGGGATGACCTTGCCCGAGATTTTGTTCGACAATTTAAGTACAATATAGATATTGCGCCAGACAGGAACTCCTTGGCAAACCTAAAGAAAAAGCCCCCAGAGAGTTTCCGCGAATATGCAATCAAATGGCGTGAACAGGCGTCAAGAGTCAAGCCGCCAATGGATGAGGTTGAGATGGTCACTGTCTTCCTACAGGCTCAGGAGGCAGATTATTTTCAAAACATGATGTCCGCTATGGGTAAGCCTTTTGCAGAGGCAATAAAGATTGGAGAAATGGTAGAGAACATGCTAAAAACGGGCAGAATCTTGAGCCAGTCAGCCATAAGGGCAACCTCCCAAGCCATCCAAGGCGGGTCTGGAGGAATGGCTAAGGGCAAGAAGAAAGAAGAAACAGTGATGGCGGCATCGGGCGGAAGAAGATACCGGGCTCCTAGACCCATGTTCTCAGAACGAGCCCCTCAGCACTATTACCCTCCCACAGATGTGACTTATGCTCCTCCACCTTATGCGCTAATGAATGCTCAACCTTTTGGCCGACCTCAACCACAAGCTAATCGAAACCCACCTCCATTCCAAAGAAACTAGCCTACTTACCAAAACCAATATAATCCCCGACCACCACAAAATAATTTCCGCCCTCGGGAACCACCTAGACGACCAAAGTTTACACCAATTGGTGGACCCTATTCCAGTTTATTCCCGAAGCTCGTCCAGATGAACCTATTACAGCCTATTCCCCAAAACAGGCCGAACCCGGAATCTCCAGCCTATCAACAGGGTGTCTATTGTGCCTACCATTCAGGGGCAGAGGGCCATCATACAAATGACTGTTGGACATTGAAAAAGCTGTGGAGGATTTGATCGAACAAGGGAAAATAGTGTTGAGGGATGAAGAAGCCCCGAATGTTACCAATAATACCTTACCCACCCATAACAACGGGCCGGTAATCGGCATTATTTGTGAAGACCAAGACTTTGACCCGGCTCTGAAAGCCATAATTGCTTTTGCCAATGCCGAAAGGAAACCCAAGGTAGCTCTGAAGCAAGGAAAAGAAAAAAAGAAGGATAAAGTTGTCAACATTGAGCCTGAAGGGAGAACTGAGACAAAAGCAAAGCCGGTGCCTCCTAAACACGAGATTCTTTATGTGCCGCGAGGTCATCAAGAGAAACCACTAATTGTGAGCACTCCGAGGAAGTGTGAAGTGAAGAAGGGTACACAAATGTATATGTCGAAAGAGGCCTATGTGGCGTGGGGGACAATCAAACCACCTCGGCTGAGTGAGCCAGTGGTTATTGGACGCGCACCACAAAAGCCCATGACTGACCCCTCTGCAGTGCCGTGGAACTAACAACAAACAGTGGTCACATACAAAGGCAAGGAAGTTTCAGGAAAATTGCCAGAAAAAGTCTCTGTTGAAAAATATTCAAATATACAAGATATAAACAACGCCACACGAAAGCGTTTTCCATTTAAGAAGCCAGTAAGCACTGAAGAAGCAGAGACGTTCTTTCAAAAAATGAAAATGTCAGACTATGAAACAGTAGACCAATTGAGGAAGTGTCCTGAGCAAGTGTCACTGATGTCACTAGTGACCAAATATGCAAAAAATCAGAAGATCCTCATGAAAACTCTGAACGAAACATATGTGCCTGCCGAGGCTTCGGTTGAACAACTTGAAAGGATGACAGAAAGATTCTTCGCTATCAACCAACTCTCCTTCAGTAAAAGTGATTTACCTATAGAAGGAGATGCCCACAATAAAGCCTTACACCTAACAGTCAAATGTGAAGGTTATTACGTTAAGCGGGTCATGGTAGACGGAGGCACGGAGGATCGGAGGTTGACATCTGTCCACTCTCTACTTTGCAAGGAATGGAAATAGGGACAGGAAGGATTCATCCAAATAATTTTTGCGTGAGAGCCTTCGATGGGGTTAAAAGAGATACCATTAGTGAAATTGATTTGATACTGACCGTAGGCCCGGTGGATTTTAAGGTGACCTTCCAAGTGCTGGACATGGATACATCTTACAATCTTCTTCTGGGAAGGCCTTGGATTCATGCCGCAGGAGCTGTGTCCTCAACCCTCCACCAGATGGTGAAATTTGAGCATGAAGATCAAGAGATCGTGGTCCACGGGGAAGGTGAGCAGTCCATATATCGTGACCTATCTATCCCATGCCTGGAAGCGAGAGAGGGAAGCGAGCACATTGTCTATCAAGCCTTTGAAATTGTAGTAGCTGATTAGTATGAGGAAGGACATCCATGCCCCCAGCCCTTTTTATCCAATGCTTTGATCATGGTAACCAAGGAAATGATTAGACATGGTTTCAAACCAGGAAAAGGGTTGGGAAAAGCTTTGCAAGGAATAGCTGAACCGGTAACACTACCTGCAGCCAAAAAGTATTTCGGGATAGGCTTCTACCCTACCCTGGATGATGAGAAATGGGCTAGTGAAAGAAAGAAAGATGGATGGATTTTGCCGCAACCACTGCCACATCTGTATGAGACCTTTGTCAAGCCTAAGTACGGCATAGAAGAGGATGCCGAGGTATTTACGGCTGATGAAATAGAAGATATCTGTGAAGCTATGAGGCAAATGCTTTATGAAACCAACATGGTCCAGCCAGGGGAAGGGACTAGCACCGCTGAGTTTCTCTACATGGGACCAGACGCCAAACTCCAAAATTGGAAGGCTACGCCTTTCCTGATCAGGCGGGAGTCTCGGTAGACTAGCCTTGTCACCTTTACTGCATTTCGGGTTATTTCACGGTGTAACTCAGATGTTTCTTTTAATTTCTTGTCTTTTGAATTCATGTAAACCATGTTATCTTCCTAAAATTCCAAGAAATGAAATCAATATTTCATCGTCCATTTTCTCTTTAGTTTCTTTGATTTTGTTATTTTTCCTTTTTATCTTTTCTTTTCAGTTATAATAATGCGGCTTTAAATAACATGACATGCTTGCGGACTTCATGCCCCGACTCAAACACGCTGTCTAATTGTGAAATAATGAATCAAGAACCGGAGTATGATGAAGAGGAGGCTTTTAGGAAAATAAACCGAGAATTGTAACAATTTGAGAATAAACCTAAGCCAAATCTAAATGACACTGAACCGGTTAATTTGGGAACTATTGAAGAAATAAGGGAAACCAAAATAAGCATTCACGCAGATGAGAAAATGCGAGATGCAATAATCCAACTCTTGGTTGAGTTTAAATATGTGTTTGCTTGGTCGTATGATGATATGCCAGGATTAAGTGTGGATCTAGTGGTGCACAAATTGCCAATTTACCCTGATTGTCCACCAGTGCAACAAAAGCAAAGAAAGTTTAAAACCGATATCAGTGATAAGATCAAAGAAGAAATCAAGAAACAATTGAAAGCATGGGTAATCCGGGTGGTCCGATATACTACATGGTTAGCCAATGTAGTTCCCGTGTCAAAGAAAGATGGGAAGACCCGGGTATGTGTGGACTACAGAGATTTGAATAGGGCAAGTCCCAAAGATAATTTTACACTGCCCAACATCCACATCCTTGTTGATAACTGTGCCAAACATGAAATACAGTCCTTCGTAGATTGTTACGCAGGATATCACCAAGTGTTGATGGATGAAGAAGATGCTGATAAGACAGCTTTCACCATACCCTGGGGCACTTACTGCTATCGGGTCATGCCATTTGGGCTAAAGAATGCTGGGGCAACCTATATGAGAGCCATGACCGCCATTTTCCATGACATGATGCACCAAGAGATAGAGGTGTATGTGGATGATGTAATCATCAAGTCCCGAACTCAGAATGACCATGTTCGAGATTTGAGAAAGTTCTTCGAGCGGCTGCGCAAGTATGATTTGAAGCTGAATCCGGCCAAATGTGCCTTCGGAGTTCCATCAGGCAAGCTCTTGGGTTTCATAGTCAGTAGAAGAGGGATCGAGCTAGATCCAACAAAGATAAAAGCTATTCGAGATCTACCCCCTCCGAAAACTAAGAAGGACGTGATGAGTTTACTGGGCAGGTTAAACTATATTAGTCGGTTCATTGCTCAACTGACTACCACGTGTGAGCCCATATTCAAACTGTTAAAGAAAGATGCAGCAATCAAATAGACGTTTGAATGTCAAGAAGCCTTCGACAAAATCAAGGAATATCTGTCAAATCCGCCGGTGTTGGTCCCACCTGAGCCAGGGCGACCTCTTTTCTTGTATCTGACGGTGTTGGAAAATTCTTTTGGTTGCGTTCTGGGGCAACACGATATAACCGGCAAGAAAGAGCAGGCAATTTACTATCTGAGTAATAAGTTCACTAGCTACGAGGCCAAGTATACTTTGTTGGAAAGAACATGCTGTGCTCTGACGTGGGTCGCTCAGAAGTTGAGACACTATCTGCAAGCCCACACTACCTACCTCATAACCAGGTTGGATCCTTTGAAGTACATATTCCAGAAACCGATGCCCACTGGGAGACTGGCAAAATGGCAAATCCTGCTCACTGAATTTGACATAATCTATGCTACTCGCACAGCAATGAAAACCCGGGCATTAGCAGATCATTTAGCAGAAAACCCGGTTGATGAGGAGTACCAACTATTGAGCACATACTTCCCAGATGAAGAAGTTAATTCAGTAGAACTTGTCTCTGAAAACACTCATGCTTGGAAAATGTTCTTTGACGGAGCGGTAGAAGCAAGAGGTGTAGGAATTGGAGCAATCTTGATATCACCTAATGGTCAGCACTATCCAGCTATAGCTAGACTCCGATTCTTCTGCACAAATAATACAGCTGAATATGAAGCCTGCATCATGGGCATGAATATGGAAATCGACCAGGAAGTGGAAGACTTATTGATCATGGGGGACTCCGATTTGATTATCCGGCAAGCAAAAAGAGATTGGGAGACTCGAGACATCAAGCTCATCCCATATCGGCAACACATGGAAGATCTCACTAAACGCTTCAAGTCAATAGAGTTCAGGTACATTCCTCGATGCCACAATGAACTAGCTGACGCACTCGCCACTTTAGCTTCAATGCTGCCTTACCCAGGCAATGCTCATATTGATCCCCTGGAAATTCAAATCAAAGAAAGGCACGGTTATTGTAATGCGGTCGAGGTGGAACCCATCATTCAGCCCTGGTATCATGATATCAAAAGATTTCTGAAAACACAAGAGTACCCCGAGCAAGCCACTGGGGACCAGAAGAGAACCATTAGACGACATGCAAGTGGTTTCTTTTTAAGCGGTGATGTTTTGTATAAAAGGACTCCAGACCTCAATTTGCTAAGATGCGTTGATGCAGAAGAAGCCGGAAGAATTATGCATGAGGTGCACGTAGGGGTGTGCGGACACCATATGAACGGATATGTTTTGGCAAAGAAAATCTTACGATCAGGATATTATTGGATAACTATGGAGAAGGATTGCTTCAGCTTTGTTCGAAAGTGTCATCAACGCTAGGTGCACGGTGATTCGATTCATGCACCTCCAACGGAGCTTCATCCGATGTCAGCATCTTGGCCATTTGTTGCCTGGGGTATAGACGTCATTGGGCCAATCGAGCCAAAAGCTTCAAATGGGCATAGATTCATATTAGTTGAAAATCGATCACTTTACAAAATGGGTTGAGGTCATTACTCTCAAGGAGGTCACCAAGAAAGCTGTGGTAGATTTTGTACATTCCAATCTCATTTGTCATTTTGGTATTCCTACAACTATCATTACCGACAATGCAGCAAACTTGAATAGTCGTCTGATGGGAGAGGTATGTGAACAATTCAAGATAACGCACAGAAACTCTACCCCTTATCGGCCAAAAGCTAATGGTGCTGTCGAAGCAGCAAATAAAAACATTAAGAAGATTTTGAGAAAGATGATTCAAAACTCCAGGCAATGACATGAAAAGCTGCCTTTTGCGTTACTTGGATATCGCACCACAGTGCGTACATCAATCGGAGCCACCCTATACTTGTTGGTTTACGGAACCGAAGCAGTCATACTTGCAGAAGTAGAAATCCCTTCACTTCGTATAGTCGTTGAAGCAGAAATCGAGGACAGTGAATGGGTTAAAACCCGGCTAGAGCAGTTGTCATTAATTGATGAAAAATGGATAACCGCAGTGTGCCACGGGCAGTTGTACCAATAAAGAATGGCCCGTGCATCTAACAAGAAAGTACATCCCGGGAACTTTGAAGTGGGACAGCTTGTGCTCAGACGCATTCTCCCTCATCACCAAGAAGCAAAAGGAAAGTTTGCCCCCAATTGGAAAGGTCCATACATAATCCGAAAGATTTTGCCAAAAGGAGCAGTGTATCTATGAGACATTGAAGGAAACGATCCTGCAACAGCAGTCAATGCGGATGCAGCAAAAAGGTACTATGTCTAGACCTCTTGGGATGATGACTTTTGCGTAATTGAGATGACGAAGGCTTTTATTCCCGCTTCCCCAAACACTATCAATCTCTCGTAAACTCTTTGAGCCGGTTACGCTTCTTTTATTACCCTCTTTGGAACCCGAAAGTACAAAAAAAAGAATAAAAAGAAAAGAAAAGAAAAGAAGAAAAGAAAAACAAAAAAAAAAAACAAAAACAACAAAAAACAAAAAACAAAATTATCTTCCTGAACTACATTTTGACTTGATCCCGAAAGGGTACGTAGGCAGTCTCTCCCTGAGGTTCAGTCACACCAAAACAAAAATCCCAATTTCCCCAAAATTTGAAACTGGGGCAGATGATATAATGGATCAACCATGAATCCGCCGAAATGGTTCCAAAGTTGTATTTCTGCCCAAAATCCTTTTTACCCAAAGACCTTGTCCAAGTCCTTCCGATCAATTGACAAAAGCAGGGAAGTGAAAAATATCATTGTTGGAATCTGATACAATTCAAAGTGAGAGAAATAAAATGAAAGTCTTATCGGTGAAAACCTTCGGGCACCATAAGGTGATGGTAAGTCGAGAAAATGAAAATGAGAGAGTCCGCTTGGCGAAAATTCGCAAAGAGCACTATCGGGTGACGGTGAGAAGAGAAATGAGAGAGGTCGATTGGCAAAAACCCGCAAAGGGCGCTGTCGGCCGAAAAGAAGATATCACATCACTAAAAGAGTCCTGGCAAGGTTCCCTGGGTATGAAATGCGGATCGATGGGTTCACAAGAAACTGGAAAGTTTGTGTGGGTCGGGCATCCAGCCCAAGAAGCATGTCATGTTCATTTGAAGCCAGCATGCATACCCTAGATAAGTCCTTCTTTTCCTTCGAAAGGGACGCTTCTCTTCAAACTCATCTGCTTGCCTTCTCCTTCTTTGAATCCCTTTCGGTTTAACTCTGATTCCGGAATTACTGCAAAGAAAAGGTGGAAGGACTGGTTCTATAGGGCTCCACTGGCAAAAGCCAAAGAAAATATCCAGCCTCAGCGGGTGCGTCAGTCCAATCCCGATTGACCATGGTGATTGATGCTTTCAAAGTAAAGACATTTGACAAGAAATAAAGTCAAAGGCAAAGGTCCTAAGGGCAGAATAAAGTGAAAAGGCCAAAGCTCACATGGGTGAGTCATCTTGAAGTACTAAAAGTTGAAACCTGTTGGTTTAAAAGAGATTCACCCTCAAAGACAGCAAGCGAAAAAGTTCTCAACGAAAAAGGGGTCGGGATCAAGCAATTGGGATGATCAAGGCCACAAAACCAACCATTGTTTCAAACTAATAAATTATTCTTTGTTGAAACAGTTCCATTCAAAGCAACCATGCAAGAAACAGGTGTGACCCAAATGAAATGAAATGCGTAAGCGATAAAACAGCTTTGCAGCAGGAAAGCGACAGAAAGGGAAGTTTCCCGAAATTCTTTCATGCGTTTTGCTAACTGAGAAGAAAAAAAATAAATAAATAAAGAAAAGAAAAGAAGGAGAAAAAGAAGAAGAAGAAAATAAAAATAAAAACCCCAAAAGAAAAACAAATCATAGTAGCACAGACCTTTTTCTTTCAAAATCCCGGCCAAAAAAAACCGAAGATCTCCCGGCCAAAAAATCGTGGAGCTTTTTTTCTTTCAAAATTCCGGCAAAAAAATCGAGGATCTCCCGACCAAAAAAAAATAGTGGAGCTTTTTCTTTCAAAATCCTGGCCAAAAAAAAAAATCGAGGATCTCCCGGCCAAAAAACCATGGAGTTTTTTTTCTTTCAAAATTCCGGCCAAATAACCGAGGATCTCCCGGCCAAAAAAAATAGTGGAGCTTTTTCTTTCAAAATACCGGCAAAAAAATTGAGGATCTCCCGGCCAAAAAATTGTGGAGCTTTTTCTTTCAAAAATCCCGGCCAAAAAACTGTGGAGCTTTTTCTTTCAAAATCTCGGCCAAAAACCGAGGATCTCCCCGCCAAAAAACCGTGGAGCTTTTTTCTTTCAAAATCCCGGCCAAAAAATCGTGGAGCTTTGTCTTTCAAAATTCCGGCCAAAAAATCGAGGATCTCCCGGCCAAAAACCGTGGAGCTTTTTCTTTCAAAATCCCGGCCAAAAAAACGAGGATCGCCCGGCCAAAAAACCATGGAGCTTTTTTTCTTTCAAAATTCCGGCCAAATAACCGAGGATCTCCCAGCCAAAAAAAATAGTGGAGCTTTTTCTTTCAAAATCTCGGCAAAAAAATCGAGGATCTCCCGGCCAAAAAATCGTGGAGCTTTTTCTTTCAAAAATCCCGGCCAAAAAATTGTGGAGCTTTTACTTTCAAAATTCCGGCCAAAAAACCGAAGATCTCCCCGCCAAAAAACCATGGAGCATTTTTCTTTCAAAATCCCGGCCAAAAAACCGTGGAGCTTTTTCTTTCAAAATTCCGGCCAAAAAATCGAGGATCTCCCGGCCAAAAATCGTGGAGCTTTTTCTTTCAAAATCCCGGCCAAAAAACCGAGGATCTCCCGGCCAAAAAACCGTGGAGCTTTTTTCTTTCAAAATTCCGGTAAAAAAAAACCGAGGATCTCCCGGCCAAAAAACCGTAGAGCTTTTTCTTTCAAAATCCCGGCCAAAAAATCGAGGATCTCCGGCCAAAAAACCGTGGAGCTATTTTCTTTCAAAATCCCGGCCAAAAAACCAAGGATCTCCCGGCCAAAAAACCGTGGAGCTTTTTCTTTCAAAATTTCGGTCAAAAAACCGAGGATCTCCCGGTCAAACAACCGTGGAGCTATTTCTTTCAAAATCCCGGCCAAAAAACCGAGGATCTGCCGGCCAAAAAATCGTGGAGCTTTTTCTTTCAAAATCCCGGCCAAAAAATTGTGGAGCTTTTTTCTTTCAAAATCTCGGCCAAAAAACCGAGGGTCTCCCGGCCAAAAAATCATGGAGCTTTTTTCTTTCAAAATCCCGGCCAAAAAACCGTGGAGCTTTTTCTTTCAAAATTTCAGCCAAAAAACTGAGGATCTCCCGGCCAAAAAAACGTGGAGCTTTTTCTTTCAAAATCCCGACGAAAAAACCGAGGATCTCCCGGCCAAAAAACCGTTGAGCTTTTTCTTTCAAAATCCCGGCCAAAAAATCGAGGATCTCCAGGCCAAAAAACCGTGGAGCTTTTTCTTTCAAAAAATCCCGGCAAAAAAAAAAAGAAAAAAAAACTGCGTAGCTTTTTCTTTCCAAATTCCGGCTAAAAAACCGAGGATCTCCCGGCCAAAAAATCGTGCAGCTTTTTCTTTCAAAAAATCTCGGCCAAAAAACCGCGGAGCTTTTTCTTTTCAAATCCCGGCTAAAAAACCGAGGATCTCCCGACCAAAAACCGCGGAGCTTTTTTCTTTCTAAATCCCGACCAAAAAACCGAGGATGTCTCCGGCATAACCCGATTACTTTCCCAGCATAACCTGGATCCATTCACAAAGATACACAATCCTGATTTAATTGCTTAGATATGTGTCACAAATAACTCACGAAATTTTCCTAGTGAAAACTAGGGCAGAAAATTTAGTTTGTTTGTTTTGGTATCTTAAGCAGGTTGATCTCAAGACACAATGTGTGAGACGACCAATGGAATGAGTCTCAATCCAGAATCAAGAAAAGAAGAAAAGAACAAAAAAGAAATGAAATCAAATGCGAAGCAAGCAAGGGCGCGGATGGCTCAAAATCCTATTGAAGTCACAAGCTCCGCTGATCCTATCTTGACCCAATGCTGCATGAAGAAGTGAACACCTACAACTGACGAGCATCAAGATTCTGATCAGAGTCCGCAGCAAAATCAGCTAAGACTCAAGATCAAGTTTTAAGAGAATCATAGATAGGAATTTTGTAACTCATAATTGATAGGCATAGCTAGCTTAGCTTCGATTTTCCTTTTCGGTGTAATAAGGAGGTCAGCAAGCAATAGCAGCAGCAACAGCAGTGAAATCACAGCTCCTGGTAGTCCCAGCTACCAAACCTTCCCGAACTACACTGACCTGATTCCTGTTTAGCCCAGGATATGTAGGCAGCCTCTGAAGCAGGGTGCGGTCAAACTTTTCAAAAATGCTTCACACAGAATATTCAAACGGGCAAAAATCGCTCATACTTGCTCACTTATCTTTGTTCGAAAACTTTTCATGTTTCCAAGCAAAGAAGGGCAGCTGTGAGCATGTGATTTTTGCCCTATATATGAATTATTTCCAAAATTCCAAATAAAATGATTTTTTTATTATTTTTTGCAATTTTTTGTGAATTTTGTGGTATTTTTTGGTAATTGTTGCATTTTATCTTTGCATTTTAATTCATATGAAAATACAAAAATACATTTGGCATTTTCATTTAGGATTTAACTTTATTTTTTAGGATTAATTAGGGATTAATTTATTTTTAAAACAAAATAGGAAGAAAATAATAAAATAGTTCACTTTTTGCATTTTAATTATTTTAATTGTGAATTCGTCATGAAATAGTTTTAATCAATTTTAGGAATTAATTAGTTTATCTTAGAGACATATTAGGACTTTATTTTTAATTTTTGCAAAATCAAAAAAAATAAGAAAAATATATATACAAAATGCAAAATAAGTAAAAGAATTGAAAAGAAAACAAATTAAAAGAGAGTGGTCTTGCAAAAG
Organism: Nicotiana glauca; assembly: GCA_026770625.1. NCBI lineage: Eukaryota > Viridiplantae > Streptophyta > Magnoliopsida > Solanales > Solanaceae > Nicotiana > Nicotiana glauca. Next base: position 16,678 of record MU688115.1, on the reverse strand, counting down.
ACCAATTTGGGCTTGTGAAATAATTAACCCCAGCCCAAAAGGATTCCCACCAGAACCCATGCGCCCAAGCCCAAATATTCTCACCCGGTCCAGCCCCCTCCATGCAAAATGGCGTTGTTTCGTTAGTTTTTTATCACAACCGTCCATTGCTCTTGATCCAACGGTTGAGGGTCAATCTTGCTAAATTTATAATACGGTCAGATTAATTAAAAAAATTAAAATACCAACTTGATCTTCCACGTACAGACCGTCTGCTTCGCCGGAACCCCGCCGTCACTGAAACGTCATCTTTTCCGATTAGCCCCAAAATTAACACCCCAAATTCCCCTTTTCACCCTCTTTCCGAATATGTGAATGGCTTCCCTCGAATCCACCAAGAAAGCTTCAAATCTCCGTTCGAAGTTTTTCCGGCCAGGTCGTCACCTATCCCAAACGACCCCAAATTTACGCTATAGGACCGTCTGAGCTTCCTCTACACAACCCTTAGGACCTTTAGTCTCGAATATAGCCGGAACGGCTCGAATATAGGTTTGAAGATTTTTCGGTGAATCTGGGTTTCATCAAGTGGCACCAAATTGGTGCCATGGGGTTTTCGCCTCTTGCTCACAAGGACTCCAGTGTAGTAAGAGGTCAAATGTCACCGGAGATGGCGAACTCTCATTTACCCGAATCTTGTTGAAATGTGTTTCAGTAGTAGTAAGTTTTTTTTTTCCTTGTGTCGTTCTTATTTTGGGATTATCTTGTCGTGTTAAAATTCCAGTTAATGGTTGTTTTGTTTGTCGTCAACTCCCTTCTGGATTTGGTGTTTAACTGTATGTCAGTCAGCCTAATTAATTCAATAACTTAGTGATTACTGCCTTAATTAGCCATGTTTAGTATAGATAAGTAGTTTAATTTTAGTTTAGTTCAATATAGGTATTCAGGCCTCATTTCAAAGGGGTTGGGTAGAACAGTAATTTCAAAGGGGTCTTAAGGGTAGTTTAGGAAATAAATGAAGGGAATAATCTCAAATTTGGGGAGGTCACATGTGGAGGAAATTCATGTCCTACTTGGGGGAGGGTAGATCCTAGAAGCTTCTAGTTGTTTATTTGCCTGTGAATGGGCATTGCATGTGCCTTGTGAGGGGGTCTTCCTTTTTCAGTTGAAATTCTCCCAGAAAAAAAGATTCCTTCCCATAAGTTTCTAAGATCTGAATTAGGATTTCCATTTTAAAAAAATCACAATAATATAAACTTCAGAAAAAAAAAACCAGTCATTGTTTCATTGGGATTTCAAATCTAACTCCAAATTTCTTTTGCTTCGTAATTTCAAGCTTGTTGATTGATATCTCCACGCTCAATCTCGAGTGAATCTGAACATAAATAGGCCTGCTTTTAATCAACTTGTTGTTGTTGCATTTCTGAGTTATTTCCTGGGTTTTGGAGAAGTGAATTTGGGTCCAAACAACTCATATCTGTTGCTGGCTGTAATTGCTGTGTGGAATTGCTTGCTGACCTCTTCTTCTTCTTCTTATAAACATTGAATTCCAGGTATTTATTTTGATCTCCTATATGCTGTGAAGAATGGATGAAATTTTGATTGGACAAATACAGGAAGGAATGCTGTCAGTTTCACTTCTGGCTAGTTTTGATGCATTAACAATTTGTTTACTTAATGTTTTATATTATTTGTATAGCTGGACTGTGCTAATCTGAATGTGTACTTAGATTGAAGTAAACCACTGGACTCTGGAATGTGCGCTTAATTGAATTCTATCGAGTTTTGCTTTGTGCATTTAATAAAAGTAGTAATTAGGATTGCTTTAGGACTGATTGGATCTGTGTCACTCGAAGTAGACTATTATATTGGAATGAATCCGTTTGAATTGTATGTCGTGCATAGGTATTTTTAAAATGACTAAGAACCAGTTTAATGGATCATTGACAATCCAGTTCTTCAAGTGAATTAGTATAATCAAGCTTAATGGGTTTTTATGGACTGCAGATCACTAGTTTGCAATATAAAAATCTAGTTAATTGAAAACAAATACAGTTTTGGAAATATTGGGTTTCGATCATTAGTATAGGTTAATAACAACTTCTTAATTAATTTGAGGTATCCTGTTTCAAAATAACCACCAGCATCTATATTTTTGTTGCTTTGTTAAATTTGGTTGGAATTTGGCTCACGTGAAGTGGATTTGAAGTTGGGCCGACGTCTGGCATTAAAGCCCAAGGCCGCTCGCGCCCAGGGACAGAGCTGAATAAAATAAGCTCATGTTTTGTCCATGCCAGGGATTCGATCCCTCAACCCCCAAATCTGTTATACAATTTGAGCTATGTCGGACCCGATCTACACTGTTGGGGTGCGTACTATGGTTGGGCCGTTGGGCTCGAGAGTGAATTGCTAGTGACTCTATTAGTAATTAGTTAATAAAATTTGGGTTTCAAGTTAGGTAGCGGGTCCAAGCTAAAAGGCCTGTCCTTTTGTTTGGGGCCGGACTTGAACTTAATACCCGAATTTTAAATGTAATTAATTAGGGCCTTTCCTTTTTCTTTTAGAGACAAAAATCAACAGAAAAAATATAGTCGCTTTAGTTGGTCCTTTTAAAATAAACGAGACGAGCCTCGCCCAATGAAATGCAGAATTGCGGGGCCCTCAATAAAGGTTTAAAAATGCTAAGAAAATTGGGAAGGGCCGTTTAGCGAATTTTACGGCCTTCCCAAAAGATAATAACGCGTTGGATTCTTTTAGACGCGATTCTAATAAAATTGCCTCCTTAAACTCGGGTGTGCATTTCATGCGACCTAAATCAAATCCCAAAACGTTGAATAGAGTATGCTTAGGATTGCGGGTGCATTTCATGTTACGCAATCCGAAGGCACGCTTAAAACGACGTTCACTTTCTTTTAAATAAATACATACTGAATAAAAGCGGTTAAAAATAAAATTGGCACATAGGCTCTTCATGTAATCAAATCAGATAAAAAGCTAAATGCAACAGTTAAGCGACCGTGCTATAACCACGAAACCCATAAATGCCTAACACCTTCTCCCGGGTTAACAGAATTCCTTATCCGGATTTTTGGTTCGCGGACTGTTAACAGAGTCATGATTTTCCTCGGTTCGGGATTCAACCGGTGACTTGGGACACTATTAATCTCCCAAGTGGAGACATTGAATAATTAATAACCAAATTCCGTTCCGATTGTCCTTTAATTGGAAAAACTCATTTACGCCCTTGCGGGTGTAGGTGAAAAAAGGAGGTGTGACACCGTCCTGTAGTCCCCAAGTAAACACACAACAGCAACACGAAGAATATTCAATGCAGTCCAAATTCCATACCAAGGTAAACAGATAATTCTAACCTATCATGCTACACAGAATTCAAATAAATCAATTTGAGCAAGTAAGGCAATCAAGTCAATTATACATGCTTCCTTAAGCTAACAGTAGGATTAAATTGTAGGTAGCATAAATAGGAAAGAAAACTCAGTTATAGTTACTTAATAATAACAAGATTTTCAACAATTAGCACATGTACACACTCGTCTCCTCATGTATAAGGCATTTCATATATCAACAATACCAAATCCTAAGGGGAGTTACCCCACGCAAGGTTAGGCAAACCATATTTTCGCCACGAGTATCCGACTCAGAATTGCCTAAATCTATTCAAAGTAATTGCATAATGTAAATAACACTTCAGGTAACTAATTCAACCAATTAATTCTAAGATATTACGCTAAATTAGGAAAAAGGATCAAAATGCCCCCGGGCCCACATCTCGAAATCGGGTAAAATTTACAAATTCATAATCCTCACTCTCACGAGTTCAGTCTTACCAAAAGTACCAAAATCGGACCTCAAATGGTTCTTCAAATCACTACTCAAAGCTCTCAAATTAACCAAGCCCTAACCTCCAATTTACCACTAATTTTCCTTCAAATTTCATGCTTATAATGATAAAATTCACCATAATAACGAGCTTAAGGATAGAAGGCCTTACATAAATGAATCTCTCTGAAAATCTCCCTTGAAAATGCCCTTCAAAGCTTCACCCCGAATGAAAAATTGAGAGAAATGGTCAAAAATTACGAAGGGTGGAATTTATAGTTTCTACCCTGCGCTTAAATAGTCGCACCTGCGGTCTGCGGTGCACACCTGCGAACTTCACTTTAAACACTAGGTACACACTTGAGTAAGAAATCTCGCGTCTGCGATTCCAGGACCTTGCTTCTGCAATCCAAGCCTGTCCCTCTCTTGGCCACATTTGCGGCTTTATATCTGCTCATGCGTGCCCGCATCTGCGGCCACTTAACCGCAGGTGCAATTATTGTAACAACAGAACTCCTTCAGCTGCCAAACTCAACTCAAAAGTCACCCGTTAACCACCCGAAATCACCTCGAGGCCGTCAGGACCTTAACCAAAGGCACGAGCAAGTCATATACCACTTTTCAAACTTGTACCAATCCTCAAAACACCTAAAACAATATCAAAATATCGAACTAACCATGGATTCAAGCCAAAAAACTCTAAAGACTTCCGAATTCTGCTTTTGATAAAAAAAAAGTCTATCAAACTTCGTCCGAATGACCTGAACTTTGCACACACATCCCAAATGACACAACGTACCTAATGCGACTTTTGGAACTCCATTCCGACTCCGATATCAAAATCTCACTACCTAACCGGAAACTTCAAAAATTCAATTTTCGGTATTTCAAGCCTAATTAAGCTACGGACCCCCAAAACAGAATCCGAACATGCCCCTAAGCCCGAAATAATCCAACGGAGCTAGAACCAATAAAATTCCATTCCGAGGTCGTCTTTACCCTGTTCCGACTATGGTCCAAATTCTAAAGCTTAAACACTTATTTATGAATTAAGTGTCTCAAAATACTCTAAAATTCAAAACGAACCTTCCCGACAATTTACAGTAGCAGAAACAAACACGGGAAATGCAGTTTTTAGGGGATCGGGGCTTTAATTCTTAAAACCACCGATTGGGTCGTTACAGTATTTTAGAGTCTTTTGATATGCTTTAGTCAGTGGGAGTTACTTTGTAATTGCTGATTGAGATATTTCTTTTAATAAATTTTATTTTTATGCGAGCTTGTGTTATTCTATTATTGTTATGCTTATTCACTATGATAATTTATTTATTTTTTATTCCCAATTGGGAATTGCATAAACTAATGATATATTTGATTTTTGCTGCTTATTTCCCTGATTATCCCAGGTAAGGCACAAGGAAAACCTCCTGAGGTGATATGATTTTTGTGTCACTTGGAGGCTCCCGAGGTGATATGATTTTTGTGTCACTTGGAGGCTCCTGAGGTGATATAGTTATAATATCACTTGGAGGATTATTCGTTCTAAGGATGTGTCACTTACCTAGCGTGCATGTTTGATCCATGTTGATGGAAATTCTAGCACATGTGATCATAGAGAGAATTCATACCTTGAAATGGTGTGATGTTTGCCACGATACATTGTTAGTGTTCTCCATTGAGACTGGATGGATTGTTATATGGGTCATTCTATCCTTGGCTATGGACACTATAGAGTCTTAAATATTTAAAAAAAAATATTTTTCTCGAAACTCAAAAGTTTTAAAATTATTTACTTGTCCTCAATTAACATTGGCGTCCAAGTGGGAGAATGTCGGAATTTGGACTTGCGTTAAATGGTTATAACTTGAAAGGATAGTGATCTCGCCCAAGTGGTGAATAAATAAAAGGTCTAATATTAAATGCTATGTGTGTGGATAAGTGAGGCACAATAACAATTGGCATGTGATGGGTAGGCAATCTTTATAAATAGAGATCAACCCCTCCTTCCCTTGCTATTAGAAAACCCCATCGTATTCTACCTCTTGAATACATGGTAAAGGTAGACGTTCTATTGGTAAAGTTCTCCGGACTTTGAGAGCACGTAGCTAGTGGATCTTGAAAGTTGGTTTCAGGCTTAATCGTCGCTTGCTGTCGCTGCTGAATCCATGAAGTTTAACAGCATACTTCCTTAGACTCTAACTCAAGATTATAATTTTTTTATCTGTATGATTGTGTCTTAATCTCTGTTATAGCTGCGATTTAATTATCTTGCCTAACGAAATATTAAAAGCTAATACTCCATCTGTTCCAATTTATGTGAACCTATTTTTTTTTTGGTCCGTTACAAAAAGAATGACCCCTTTCTAAATGTGGTAACAATTTAGCTTAAACATACAATTCTTCCCTTAATGAGAAGTATTTATAACCACACAAATATTCTGGCCCCTTTGTGATTTGTTAAGGACCACAAATTTTGAAAACCTTTATTTATTTTTTTGAGCTCCGTGCCCAATCAATTATGTTCATATAAATTGGAAAGAAGCGAGTATTGATTTGCACATAAATTAAGTTGGAGCTTTTTGGGGTTCAAAATTCAAAAAAGGTTGACGGTGACTAATGACAATCAGGGTAAAAACCAAAAGAGAAAAAGAAAAAAGAAAGAAAGGTTGATTTCCATGTATGGTAATGCATTAAACATATACTAGCAGCAAACCTTCGGCGTACGCCAACATTAATAACGTAAAGTAATCATCGGGTAAATTTTACAAATTATGACTTTTTTTATTAAAGTCATATAATTTTATTTTCTTACACAAAAATTATATAATTATGATTTTTTTCCACTGAAATTATATAACTATATTTTCTCACACGAAAATCACAACTTTTATTAATTCACAAAAAAAATCATAATAATTGAAAAATATAAATTTCAGTAGTATTTTTTATTTTCTGTCTGATGAATATTAATTCGCTTAAAACAGGGATGACCCAAATCGACCTGGCCGCCCCGACCCTATACTTATATATATAAATTAAATTAATACTAAATGTGAATAGTAAATCCTAAAAAATATGATACTTATATATCTCTTTTTTCAAGATTTTGATTCAAATTGATATCATTTTTATTTCAAATGCTTTCTAATTACACCTTTTATTTCTTATATTTTTTTCCGAATCTCATGCATTCCTAACTAAACTTTTTATGGGGGAAGAATTTACTTTTATATTATTTTAACTTACATATAGGGGTATTGGGTGAGCCTAGGTTGGATATATTCCTATTTTAAAGAAAAAATATAAATTAATTGGTCGACCGAAACTAGTTGCATTTGCTAGCCAAAATATATATATATATAGAATGTGTATATTATATGTATATAATACACACATGTAAAAAATATTTTATCGGCTTTTATTTTTTGGAGCGGCTAAAAATTTACTCATATATTTTCTATTTTAATTGGGTAATTATTTATTAGACTGAAAAAGAAAATCAAAAAAATGTAAAATAAGAAATTACTATCGAAAAATTTATTTTTCGACCACTATGATTTTTGTGTGAGTTAGTGATAGTTTTATTATTTGTGTGTGAGAAAATAAAGTTTGATGACTTTAGTGAAAACAATTTATAGTTTTATGATTTTTATGTGAGAAAATAAAGTTATATGATCATTTGTAAAATTTATCCATTAATCATCCATAAACAAACACTGATAACAAAAAAGTATAAAATAACAGTGCTTTTGATTAAATGATAAATTCAGAAAAATGTGTACGCAGACAGACAAAAGTAGACAATATTAGTGTCACAACAGAAATTATGAGAAAAATAGGAACAACATAAAATCTAGAAGAAAGATGCTGTCACGACCCAATTTCCCCTCCGTTGGGTTTCGTGATGGCACCTAGTCTTAAGGACTAGGTAATCCTAATAATTGCGGAATAACAACCATAAATAATAACATCTAAAATTCTCTTGAAATAGAATTTTTATACAATGAACATCTTCCCAAAACCCGGTAGTACAAGTCTTAAGCTCTATAGAGTTTTTCGCTACCATTTCTAAACACAACCATAAGAAAATAAGTAAAGTAGTGAGAATATAAAATAAGAAGGTGACTCCGAAGCCTGCGAACGCTGCAGCAGGTTTACCTTGAGTTTCCACCGCAACAAATAGCTACTATCGATCAATTACCTGGATCTGTACACAAAAAAAATGTACAGAAGTGTAGTATCAGCACAACCGACCCCATGTGCTGGTAAGTGCCTAGCTTAACCTCGGCGAAGTAGTGACGAGGCTAGGATCAGACTACCAAATAAACCTGTGCAAGATAGCGTACAACATAATAGGAAGCAGATAAAAATCATGGCAGCAATGATCAACCAGTGATATAAATAGCAGGCAACAAGGACAACAAAATTATTTCTCAACAAACAATAAATACAAGTACAAATTAATGAAGTCCTTCATATATAAGTCTTTCCCCTTTAAATCCTTCAAGTAAATATGCTTTTCAATGAATATATATTTTGAATATATTTCCTACAAATAAATATCTTTCAAATAAGTATCTTTCAAATATAATTCTTTCGAGTAAAGGTCACCTTGTGACGCTTCATTTCATAATCATAATAATATAGGCCTCGACCCACTTTTATATTTTAAGGCATCTCGTGGCCATATTCATATTACAACCGCACGGACAACTCACGTGCCATTAAATAAAATCATAATATTTTTCCCGGCACCTCGTGCCTATATCATAATCTGTCATTAATAAAAATCATCATATTTTTCCCGGCACTTTGTGCCCACATGTTTCTGTCTCACATTTCGCAATAATATTCTCATGTTACTCAATTCCTAGGGTCCATAACCCAATACAATTAAGAGTGTTCAAAGAGCCTCATTTACTTAATATAAAGTAGAGTACAACTTCCAACCCAATTCAGAAAATCAACAAGAAAAGATGAAGTTATTTTTAGAAATCATTGGATAAAGAAAATAATATTTTCAATTAAAGTACAATATCGAATGAATCATTACCTTTAATACGAGAAATCAATAAATCAAAATATAGTAGAAATTCCTTTTTAAGTAAAGTACAACCTCAAACGGTTTAAGGGGATATAGTTGAGAAACTACTTGGATTAAGGATGTAACAATTATTGAAGTTTGAAGTATCGGAATGTATATATATGTATAATTGCAGTGAGATATTGCAAATATTGTAGGTTTTAACACAAAGGATCACAACAATAAAGGAATTCAAATATTTTAAACACTTGAATTGATAACAACAAATAAACACAACAGTAGAAAGTGCACGACATTACCTTTCGTGCTTTTACTCTCTCTCACCAAAACAATACACGGCATCACCCTTCGTGCTTTAACTCTCATCATCACCATAAAATCAATATAATCGGCTCGGAATTATACGTCGTGCGATACGGCATTACTCTTCGTGCTTTACACTTTTCTTCACAAAATCATACACGGTATCACCCTTCTTGCTTTAATACTCTTCCTCACAAAATCATACACAGCATCACCCTTCATGCTTTACACTCTTCCTCACCCAAGCAACAAATACAAGAAATACGGGCAAGTAAATAAATGAAATCACAATGAAACCCCAGCAACGGAACAATAGTACAATAATCAAATCCAGGCAAGGAAAAACAATATCAAAATAATAATATCACGGCAAGAGAACAATAGTGCAACAATTAAATGCAGGCAAGGAAAAACAATATCAAAATTATAATATCCCAGCAAGGAAATAATAATGCAACAATCAAATCTCGGCAAGGGAAAATAATATCAAAATAATAATATCCTAGCAAGGGAACAATAATACAATAATCAAATTCCGGCAAGGGAAAATAATATCAAAATAATAATATCCTAGCAAGGGAACAATAGTACAACAATCAAATCCCAACAAGGGAAAATAATATCAAAATAATAATATCCTAGCAAGGGAACAATAGTACAACAATCAAACCCCGGCAAGGAAAAACAATATCAAAACAATAATATTCCGGCAAGGGAACAATTTATACCTCTTTCTCTTTCTTCCACTTTCATTTCATAACTCACTCTAACGCTTGAGCCAAATGCTCCAAAGTATGCGATTATCTCATAACCTTTCACAATTTGTATTGTAATTTGAGCCAACGCTCCAAGGGTTCAATCAACCCACTTGCTTTCACATTTTTATAATTTGAGCCAATGCTCTATAATGTTCAACAATTAAATTCTCAACTTGAGCCAATGCTTTATAATGTTCAATTAACACTAATATCTCCACAAGTCATATTCCTCAATGGGAATTATCATATAGAGCATATACAATACGAAACAGAGTCACATTAATCAAAGTATAAGACTCACGGGCATGCTTGACACCAACGTATAGATACTCATCACCATGACTATACGTCGTACTCAATAATTAACAAGTTGCAAATAAGACTCAACTCCTATTCCCTCAAGCTAAGGTTAGACCAAACACTTACCTCGCATTGCAACCAATTCAAAATTTCAATAAGCCTTTGCCTCGCGAATTCGTGCCCGAAATACTCAAATCTAGTCAAAAACAATTAAAGATACTCAATACGAATCGTAGGAACTAATTCTATATGAATTTATAAATTTTCCGGATTAAAATCTGAAATTTAGCTCAAAGCTTGCCCGTGAGGCCCACATCACGGAATCCGACGAAACTCATAAAATCTGATAACCCATTCCGATACGAGTTCAACTATACAAAAATTATCGAATTCCGATGTCGAATGGACCTTCAAATCTTAAATTTTTATTTTTGAAAAGTTTTACAAAAACTTCAATTTCTTTCATCCAAATCCGAAATAAACGATGAATATTGATATAGATTCATGAAATATAATCACTTGCGGATATAGAACACTTACCCAAGTCGAAATCGTGAAAAATCCCTTTGAAATCGCCTAAATCCGAGCTCCTTAGCTCCAAATGTGTTAAAAATGGTTGAAACTCGGGTTTTGTATTCTGTCCAGGTAAGTCGCGGCTGTCAAATGCGACTTGTAAATCGCATTCCAGAACACAACATTATCCGCCTTCAGTAAATCAATGATAACTTTTTGTACAAATGTCCAATTGATGAACGGTTTGATGCGATGGAAACTAGACTCAAAGAGCTTTACTTTGATAGGTTGTGCATCATACAACTCGTTATAAACAGGTAGATATGCTCATCCAAAGTGAGGTCTTGTGTGTACTCATTTGCAAATTTTGTATATTATGTAATTTTTCAACTTGGCTTAGACTTAGGACCTTCCTTAGACCTCATATCACTTATAGTATGTTCTGTACACTTGCTACCATATCTGATTGTGTATTCATAATATTAATAGACCTCTTCCACATATAAAATAATCTAATTAGAACACGTCAATTTTCTTATTTCGCCAAAACACGCCGAATTGTCCTATGGACTTCCAAATCCAAATTTGAACGCACGTCTAGGTCCGAAATCACCATATGAAGCTATTGATATTGTTAACATTCCATTTCGGGATTGTTTACTCAAAAGTCAACTCTCCGGTCAACTCTTTCTATTTGTTCTTCAAAAATAAGATTTGTTTTTTTTTCTTCTTTAAATTTGACTCCGATTCTTACGAATATCAAACTCGACCATACATGTGGGTCGTGATGCATATTACGAAACTTCTCAAGGTTTTATGCCATTGAATGAAAATGAATTCTTAAAACGAAAATTTGGGTCGTTACAGATGCAAAGCAAAATCGATAGCTAGTAAATAGGTCCTGCACTAAAAATAGTAAGACACAACATTGCCAATAGTTATCTTAGACAAAAATCCTATTAGACTAGTTTCACAAAGGTATTAGTAAGGCAAGACTCAACTACCTATAACCTTAATACTCGACCTCCACAACTTCCTATCAAGAGTCATGTTCTCGAAAATCTAAAGCCTCGTCATATCATGTCTGATTACCTCTTCCCAATACTTCTTAGGCCGCCCTCTACCTCTTCCCGTTCCCTCCCTAACTAGTCGCTCACGCCTCCTTGCTGGCAGACCACTAATTAATGAGTTCATATTCATATCAAAGCAAGACCGAAAACAAGAAGTTGTAATAGATCTACTTTTTGATTTTGTTTTTTTCTAGAGTACTTTGTAGTTTGCAAAGAGAATAAACACTAGAAATAATGGTTGAGATTTCAAACATGATTATCTCTTAGTACTGCATTTTTCATTTTCGAGAAAACAAGAAGGTTATTGATCTTGAAAAAATATTCTAGCATCACAAGAAAGAACCTTAAGTGTCCGTGATTTGACGGTCCCGGAGGGTCCGTAAAAAAATATGGGACTTGGGCATATGCCCAGAATCGAATTTCGAGGTCCCGGGCCCGAGGGAAGAATTTTTCTGTGAAATTGCTTTTCTGAAATTTTTAAGGAAAATGGAAATGAAAATTTATTAAAAGACGAAGATATCGGGCTCGTATTTTGGTTCCGACACCCGGCGCAAGTCTTATATATGATTTAAGCAATTCCTGCGAAGTTTGGTTAGATTTGGACGTCATTTGACGTGTTTTGGGCTAGAAAAGCTTAGCTTAATGTTTTATGGAAATTGGAAAGAAATCATGGTTATTGAGGCCCGAATTGATGATTTATGATGTTATTTGGGAGATTTGATCGCATGGATGAGTCCGTAGTATGTTTCTGAGATCATATGTGTTTTGTACCCTTCACGACTATATGCATAAATACAGACCCACAGAGAGAGTCAGAGATATACAAGCGAAGCAGCAAACACTAGTTTCTGTAGAAGATGTATAAAATAGTAAGGTTGACGCGAGAAAAAGAAAGAAGAAATATAATACGATTAGAAAATGAAAAGCCTGTTCATAAAATATACCTTTCTATCAGACAAAAACCCTACCTAGCTAGGTGTTTTCTGAGAGCTTTGTGTTTTTCTAGATGTGTTTTGAGAATATATTAATTTGGAGTTGTTTAAATTGAGAGTTGAGCTGTAGAGAGAGATCCCCTCGCGTGCCATTGCAGGAATGAGGGTCTGGTCCCAGTTGTAGGTACTAGTTAGTTCTCACGGCTGTTTCAGCCTTATTATTGTACCAAGAGAATCAGAAGAATGGAATAGACAAATAAGAGTATATGTTAGCAGTAATTATCAATTGATTGAAGATGAAGCTAAACTAATATAGAAAGAATGGTCAGTTGACCCTGCAGTGTTCAAGATTACTTTATCATCGCTTTCATGTTGACCTATATATACTTGTGATAAAAGAAAGAAATTGATGCATGCATCTTTCTAGGGTTTTCCCTTTGCATAAATGTGGCAAATATTGGTAGTTGGGGCTGCCTAGTTCAGTATATACGAATAACCAATAAATAAATAAATTAAATGAATATTAATAAGTAAAGGAAAAGTGAATTTAAGCTAATGAAAGAAAGAAAAGAAATGTCTTTCTTTCAATCAATTGATAAGGTCGTTAGGACTTGAAGAATTCGCCTTTATCAGATTACTAACTAACTAGTGAATATATTTGCGTTTTGCATGATTATGAAAGAATTAGTGAACTGTCACGACTCTAGTTCACCAATTGTGAATACGTCATGACGGCACCTAGTCTTCGCGACCAGGTAAGCCTAATACATTGCGGAAGTAATAACAATTTCGAAATTTATAATCAAAACTAAATAAAATGAATAATGTATACAGTTGCCGTCTGGCACATACACTTTAATACCAAACACTGAAGTAACCTCCAAGACCCGGAAACCCACGGGCAACACAGGCTATGAGAAATCTAACACTACTCTAATCACCAGAATAGTCTAATACAAAGAAGGATCGAAATAACATCTAATAACTAGGGGTAAAATGAGAAGGAGACTTTGCGGATCTGCGGACATAGCAGATGTATACCTCAAGTCCCCAATACGCTCCCTGACAGCTACTGATGGTACGCCTGCTCAGAAGCACCTGGATCTGCATATGAAAAACATGCGCAGAAGAGGCGTGAGTACACCACAGCGTTACTCAGTAAGTGACAAGCCTAACCTCGACTGGGTAGTGACGAGGAAAGGTCAGGGCCCTACTGAGACAAAAATAATAAAATAGCAAGATATTAACAGTATCGAAGTCTAATGAGAACTAATGAACACAACTATGCGATAGGACATATCAATGAAATATAATACTGCAGGACAAAAGAGAAACACAGAATAAATACAGCAAAATTTCAAGAATACTGATAAGGCCCTTCCAAGATACCGTCCTGTAGCCCTTTTTCTCATATCAATATCAAAGAATCTCCCGGGATACCGTCCCGTAATCAAATCATCAGTGTGCAAAGGGATCTCCCGGGATACCGTCCCGTAGTCCCAAAATAAAAGTGCAGGGGGATCTCGCGGGATACCGTCCCGTAGTCCCAAAATAAAATGCAGGGGGATCTCTCGGGATTCCGTCCCGTAGTCCCAAAATAAAAGTGCAGGGGAATCTCCCGGGAATCAAACCCGTAGTCCCAAAGTAAACAAACAAGGGGGAACTCCCGGAATACCGCATCCGTAGCCCCAATGTAAATGCGCAACCAACATCAGAGAAATATTCAGAGATTTAAGTACAACAATACAAGGCATCAAAGAATACTGGCCTAACATGCTCCACGTAATCACAGTTAAGACAGTTTAAACAAATAGGCAGCTTGGATGAATTAAACATGCTCTTCTACGCTAGCACAAACTGTAAAAGCAACTAAAGTAAGGCAAATATGAAAGAGAATCCAAATCAAGTAATTAAGTAAAAATCCGGGTTTCAACAATTTGCTCAAGTACGTGCTTGTCACCTCACGCACAAGGCATACAATTACCAATTATCACTTCCTAAGGGACGAAGTCCCCCACACAAGGTTAGGCAAGCCACTTACCTCAAACCAGTGCGAAATCAACTAGGGAACGATGCCCTTGCCACGAGTATCCGACTCCGAGTGGCCCAAATCTATTCAAACCAATTTCATATTGTAAATAATATTGCAACTAACTAATTTCACTAATAAAATCAAAACTAGGGCACAAAAATAAGAAAAATGACCAAAATGCCCCTCCAGCCAACGTCTCGGAATCGAATAATTTTTATATTTTCATAACTCTCGTATTCTCACGAGTCTAACCATATAACAATCTCCCAAATCGGAGGTCAAATGCCCCCTCAAATCCTCACAATNAGGGAGTAAGGAATCGTTACCCAATCGTTGCCTCTGAAAATCCCTCGAAAAATCTCCCAAAACCGAGCTCTCTAGCTATTATTTTTGAGAAAAATGGAAGAACCCTCGTTTTGAAAATGTTAAGTACTGCCCAGGCAATTCCGCTTCTGCGGTCTATGAGGGGAAGAGTCAAAATCGCTTCTGCGATTAACAAGCCTCTTCTGCGTCTCCACTTATGCAGAAAATATTCCGCTTCTGCCAGCTTCCGTTTCTGCGATACCCAGGTCGCTCTTGCGACTCCGCGTATGCGGCTTCAAAGCCGCTTCTGCGGCTCCGCTTATGCGGATAACAGAGCGCTTCTGTGGTCTCAGAGGAGGAGGAGCTTAATCGCTTCTGCGGCGCAAAGGCCGCTTATGCAGAACCGCTTCTGCGGTTCCCAAGCCGCAGAAGCGAAAACAATAGAAGCCTGCTGCAAATTTCCTTCTAACTTCCAAAAATTAACCCTTTGAGCATCCGAAATCATCCCGGGACCCCCGGGACCCAACCAAAAATACCAATACCACCTAATACCTTATTCGAACTTGTACCAATCCTTAAATCACCTAAAGCAACGCCGAAAACCCGATTTAATTAAGGATTCAAGTCTAAGAACTTCAATTTCTAACCAAGTACGCTTTCGATCAAAAACCTAACCAAACCTCGTCCGAATGACCTGAAATTTTGCAAACACATCCCAAATGACATGACGGAGCTACAACAACTTCCGGAAATCAAATCCGACCCTCGGATCAAAAACTCACTATCGGACCGGAAACTTCAAAAATTCAAACTTCGGCATTTTAAGCCTAAAAGAGCTACGGACCTCCAAATAACATTCCGAATACGCTCCCAACCTCGAAATCACCTAACGGAGCTAACGGAACCATCAGATTTCCATTCTGAGGTCGTCTTCACATTGTCCCAAATATGGACCATTTTTCAACTCTTAAACTCTCATTAGGGACTAAGTGTTCCAAAACACTCCAAATCCTAATACCGAACGTCCCGGCAAACCAAAATAGCCGAAATGAACTTAGGAAAAGCAGTTAATGAGGGATCGGGGCATAAATACCAAAAACAACCGGTCGGGTCGTTACATCCTCCTACACATAAACATTCGTTCGTCCTCGAATGAGCATAGAGAACATACATTAAGTAGCAAAAAGATGAGGGTACTGGCTGCGCATATCCCACTCGGCCTCCCAAGTCACCTCCTCGGCCGGCTGACCCCGCCACTGGACCTTCACTGAAGCAATGTTGTTTGACCTCAACTTTCTGATATGCCTATCCAAAATGGCCACTGGCTCCTCGACATAAGATAGATCCTTGTCCAGTGGACTGAACTGAAATCCAACAAGTGCGACGGGTCACCATGATATCTCCGGAGCATCGAAACATGAAATACCGGATGAACTCCGGCTAGGCTGGGAGGTAAGGCAAGCTCATAAGCAACTTCTCCAACTCGCCTCAATATCTCAAAAGGTCCAAAAAATCTCAGACTCAGCTTCCGTTTTCCAAACCTCATGACGCCCTTCATAGGCGAGACCCGGAGCAAAACCCGCTCACCAACCATATATGCCACATCA
>MU688109.1:149048-159282 GCA_026770625.1 Nicotiana glauca | reverse complement strand
TACCGGGGATACAGAAGCTCCGCCGGCTTAGCAACTTATCCGAACCTCGTTCTAAAATTGGAGAAGACTCTAACATAAAAGAAGTCACACGAAGTGCACCCTTCTTCATGATTTAGAAGAATCAGAGAAGAGATGGGTTTCGGCACAGTTTATATACAGTTCACAAAATATCAAAGCGGTAAAAGCAACCAATTAGCACATCGGGCCCAAACACATAACAAATATCAGATAATATACAAGCCAAATACAACACATATACCAAGCTCGAATTCTAAACCCTGAACCAAAAATTCTGGGTTTTATCCCCAGCAGAGTCGTCAGAGCTGTCACACCTCCTTCTTACGCTACCGCACCCCGCGAAGGGTATGGTAAAAGGAGTTTTTCCAATTAAAGGACAATTGAAATGGGATTCGTTTATTAAGAGATTCAGAGTCTCCACTTGGGAGATTTATGGTATCCCAAGTCACCGGGAATCCCGAATCGAGGAAAGGTTTGACTCTATTTAACAGTCCGTGAACCAGAAATCCGGATAAGGAATTCTGTTAACCCGGGAGAAGGTGTTAAGCATTCCAGAGTTCCGTGGTTCTAACATGATCGCTCAACTGTCATATTTAGCTTATTTATCTGATTTATAACATGCTTTAACTTATGTACAAATTTTAACCTTTAACCGCTTTTAATTATTTTCAAGGAATTGAACGTCGTTTAAAATATGTTTTTGGATCACGTCACGTGAAATGCACCCGGATCCTCGACACATTTTATTCAACTTTTTAGGATTTGGATTTGGGTTCCATGAAATGCACACCCGAATTTAGGAAGGTAAAATTATTAAACACGCGCCTAAAGAGACTAACGCATTATTATTTTTAGGGAAGGCCATAAAATTCGCTAAACAGCCCGTCCCGAAATCTAAGCATTTTAAATATATACATTCATGAGGGCCCCGCAATTTATGTGCTTTATTTGGCAAGGCTCATCTCGTTATTATTAAAGGTCAGTCCTAAAGCGATTATGATTTTTTTTATTCTTCTTCCTAAATTTTGAGTTTATTGCAAGTTCATTATTTATGAAATTGGACCTGTCATATAAGAAGTAGTATGAGACATAAAGGGTCACAATTTGATAAAACACCCATATTCCAACTTAAATTTTTCACGTCTTCAGCTTTGGCTTCTTCTGCCTAAGCCCAATCAATTTAAAGCAATGTGGTGTTTACTTATCCAAATATTTATTTTACTATCCAAACAGCATAACAAATTGCAAATACTTTCATGAACCATCAGCTAAAAGTAATAATTTTTTCTAACCATTTCCTTAGTCATGCTAACAGTAACTCACAATCATTAATCTCTTCATGTCAATCAAATAAGAACTTAACATATTTAAACAAAATTAATGAGATCTAACAATTAACGGAAGGAATCATTTCAATCTCAATGAAGCTAAAATAACATATAACAAACAAACTCATTTGTTCATGAATCAAATCTTAACAAATAAGTAGAGTTGTGAAATGAACCTTAGCAAATCTATTTCGAAGCTCGAATGAAAGACAATGACTCGAACAAAACCTCACCCCGGACAACGACAACCTCAATTCTCAGCTCGACCCCGTTTGCGAACCAAAACTGGAAAAACGACTCTGAAACTAGATCGAACCTCGCTGGTTTCATTCAGAGGAAATCGGACAGCAGCTGGTTCACATGAGGAGAGAGCGTGAAGCAGTAGCAGCAGCTGGTTGACGTTGCTGCTCAGCTGGATAGAAATGGTGGATGTTTCTGGATGAAACAGAAGAAAAAACGTTGATGGTCGACTGGAGAAGGAAGCTGGTTCACGAGGGACGAGTTGGTCGTTGGGTGGTTAACGTTGTTGTATGGCTTTTGTTGGAAGACGGACTGGAGGAGAACAGGCAGAAGATGATTCGACGTGAGGTTCAGGCGTGGGCTGTTGATGGTGGTCGTGAGACGGAAAGCTGGTTCGTGAGGGACGGGGAAACGACGTGAAGGGTGGCGGACTGCTCGTCGAGACGGGTGGTTTGTGGTGTTATGTTGCTGGTTCGTTTGGAGGTTTAGGGTGGTCGACTGGAGGTGACGACGTGTGTTGGTGGTGGCGGGCTATTTCCATTAGGGTTTGTATGGTTTTCTCCCCTTGAAGAAGATGAACAGTCCCCCCTTCAAAAACGTGAGGGCCCTTTTTCTTTTCCAGTCCTCTCTTATGTGTATCGTGTGTATTGTAATATATGTGAGTGTAACGTGTGAGAGAGTGTCTTTTTCTTTTCAAAAATCCCCCCATCCGTGTGTGTCCCCCATGCTTGTTATTATAGTTCCCCATGTCTTGTGTTCTGTCCATGTCCCCCATGTGTGTCCCCCACGTGTGGTGGGCTCGGATTATTATGGGCTAGGTCCGAAAATTAGACCTAAAAATGGGTAGTTTGAACCCGAATATTATTCTTTGCCTGGAACCAAGAATAAAAATATGATTTTATTTAATTAATCATACGTAAGCAAAATAACTATTAAAATGAGACTAAAAATTTAAACAAAACTATGTTTTTTGTAATTTTCGTTTTATATAAAGATAAAAATATAATGTACTATTTTTGTATTTTTAAAAGATTAAAATGGCTAAAAACCCTTAATAAAACTATTTTTTTTTATAATTTTCGAAGTTATATAAAGATTTAAAATAAGGTGCTATTTTTTTTGTATTTTTCAAGTTTATGAGAAATACATAAACTAAAATTTATATATCTTTTTTTTTTGTATTCTTTCATTTTTGTAATGAAAATAAAGTGAAAGAGTCAAAATTAGTTGAGATAGCTATATTAGGCCTAAACGAAATATTTTACGCTAAAAATATAAAAATTTCTAGGGAGGGTCAAAAATCACACGTCTACACCGGGGCATTACAAAGTCCAAATGGCATTCTCGAGAAAGCGAATGCGCCATAAGGACATGTAAAGATTGTCTTCTCCTAATCCTCCGGGGCAATTAGAATTTGATTGTACCCTGAGTAGCAATCTAGAAAACAATAAAAGGCCCAGCCCACAAGACGATCGAGCATTTGGTCTAAGAAGGGTAGTGGGAAATGATCTTTTCTTGTTACCTTGTTAAGCTTTCTATAGTCCATACACACTCTCCAACCCGTAACCATCCAAGTAGGGATCAACTCATTGGTGGCATTAGTGACGACCGTCATTCCACCCTTCTTTTGCACACATTGGACCGGAGAGGTCCATGAACTATCTGAGATTGGGTAAACCACACCGGCGTCCAACCACTTGATAACCTCTTTCTTTACCACCTCTTGCATAGCCTCATTTAATCTTCTTTGATGTTCAAGAGACGGCCTTGCATCCTCCTCCAAAATGATCTTGTGCATGCAAAATGCGGGGCTTATCCCCTGAATATCCGCCAATGTCCATCCAATTGCCTTTTTGCGCTTTTGAAGAACCGCCAAAGTGGCATCAACCTGCATGTTAGTTAGGCACGAGGAAAGAATAAAAGGTAAATTAGAATTTGAACCCAAAAACTCATACCTAAGGTGTGGAGGAAGTGGCTTTAACTCCAACACCGGTGGCTCCTCAATGGATGGCTTGGTTGGAGGAGTTTTGCGATTCTCTAGGTCCAAAGATAGCTTCCTAGGCTCATATGAATATGAACCCATGCCGTGCAATGCATTCACGCACTCCACTCTACCGGCATCATCATTGACATCCAAGTTAAGAAGCACGGCCTCAAAAGGATCTTCAACATTCATCAATGCACTTGTGTAATCCACTATCACAACTGTGACAATGTCCACAAATGAACACACCTCCATGCTATTGGGTTGCCCCATTGATTTGCATACATGAAATACCACTTTCTCATCACCCACACGGACAACATCTACCAATGCCTTCCCTGTAGCTAGGAAAGGTCTTCCAAGAATGATTGGCACCTCAAAATCTACCTCGCAGTCCAATATCAAAAAATTCGCCGGCAATATGAACTTATCAACATGAACAAGGACATCATCGATTATGCCCAAGGGACGATTCATTGATCGGTCCGCCATTTGAAGTCGCATGGAAGTTGGTCTAGGTTGACCAATCCCTAGGGTCTTGAAAACCGAATAGGGCATCAAGTTAATACTAGACCCCAATAGTGCAAGGAATAGTGAAAGCTCCGGGATCCTCGAGTTTTGGGGCCATAGAATGAACAATAGAACTCACTTGATGCGTAATCTTTATTGTTTCACACTCCGCTGACCTCTTCTTGGTAACCAAATCCTTCATAAATTTTGCGTACCCCGGCATTTGTTCAAGGGCTTCCACCAATAGAACATTTATGGTAAGACTTTTCATCATTTCAATGAACTTCTTGAATTGGTTGTCTCATTTTTGCTTTGCTAGACTTTGAGGGTAAGGTGGAGGAGGCCTAGGCAAGGGTGCCTTGGATTTGGGCACCACCGGCTCGGGCATATCAATCATGTTTTCCCTAGACGGGTTTACGGCCTCTTGTGTCTCCTCCTCAACATCATTAATATCAATCCGCACATCATTGTTCACATTGGGTTCCACTACATCCTCAACCACCAAAGGTATATCATCATCACGCAACTCATCTTCATCAACCATAACTTGATTTTCCCTTGAGGCATGCACATCACCACCTTTTCCACTTTGCGTTGTCACCGTCATCACATGATTGTTGTGCCCACCTTTAGGGTTTACTACCGTGTCACTTGGTAGAGCACCCTTTGGTTGAGTATTTAAAGATTGAGAAATTTGACCAAGTTGCACCTCCAAGTTACGGATGGAAGTGTTGTGGGAAGCCAATTGAGTATCGGAGTCTTGGTTCTTCTTCATCATTTGCTCAAACATAACTTCAATTCCCCCAAAATCATTTCCCGAAGAACTAGACTCTTGAGATTGAAACGGTGGAGGGTTGCTCGGTTGTTGAAACATCGGAGGCCTTTGAAAGCCTTGCCCCCGATTACCTTGACCACCATTGTTGTTCCACCCACCTTGACCATTGTTGTTGTTCCAATTGTTGTTGTTTCTATTCCAATTTCCACCACTATGTTGTTGATTATTGTTATTCCAATTTACACCTCCTTGTTGATTGCCCCATTTTCCTTGGGGTCACCATTGTTGATTTCCCTGGTTTCCTCTATTTCCTTGGTAGTTATTAACATATTGACAATCTTCACTTTGCTCATCATAGCACTCGTTCGAATAACCACCACCATCATCATAGTTATCACAGTTTCCTTGAGTTTGTTGCCCTCTTTGCCTTCTTTTCATCATATTCACTCCTTCCATGGCATTGACTTGGCGCGGGTTTTGACCTTTTTGCAATTGCGCCTTCGCCAATTGGTTCATTGTTGTTGTGAGTTCGGAAATGGCTGGGCTGTGATCATGCAACTCCTTATGCAAATGTATGACATTAGGGTCAGCTTGAGGAATGTTTGCCCGGCTTTGCCACACCGAAGAAGTATCGGCCATTTCATCTAACACATCACAAGCTTCATTGTATGGGAGCTTCTTAAAATTTCCACCCGCCAATTGGTTCACAATACATTGGTTGGTTGTGTTGATGCCCCTATAGAATGTTTGTTGAATCATCACATCATTCATATCATTATTTGGACACTCTTTAACCATAGTTCTAAATCTCTCCCATATTTCGTGCAAAGGTTCCATTGGCTCTTCTTTGAAAGCCAGAATTTCATAACGGAGCGCCGCCATGTGACTTGGAGAAAAGAACTTGGCAATAAATTTGTCCTCCAATTCATCCCACATTGTGATGGAATGATTTGGAAGCCTTTCTAACCAATCCAATGCTTTACCCCGAAGAGAGAGCGGGAAAAGCCTCAATCTCAAAGCATCCTCTAACACGTTTGTTTGTTTACTCTCCCAACAAGTATCTACGAACCCCTTCAAGTGCTTGAATGCATTTTGGTCGGAGGCGCCCATAAAATACCCTCTCTTGTTCGAGCAAAGTCAACATAATATTGGTGATTTAAAAATTCCCCGCCCGCATTCGGGGAGGAACTATGGCACATGCATAACCCTGGTTTGGAAGGACTCTTGGAGCTACTCTTGGTGGAGGCGGAGGAGGGTCTGGTACGTTCTCATTTGCATTGGCATTTGCATTAGCATTTGCATTGGCATTTCATCCTATCCTTGGAGCTTGAGGTAATACATCTTCTTGTTCAAGATCCTCAACCTCCTCCCCCGCGACCACGTTGCCAAGAGGGTCATTTCCGTTTAGAGCCATGTGTACCTGATGGATCGACACAAATAAAGTTAGTAAAAAGAAGGAAACAGAAGCAAAACACAAAACTACCTACACAGATATTCAGCACCGTAAGCTCCCCGGCAACGGCGCCAAAAAATGATCGCTGCCAACTCGACCTAACACAATGGTAGTAAGAGCAGGTGCTACAACTTTTACCTGAATAGTGGTATCGGGCTCGATTTTTCCACAGAGATCTTGGAGTGGAGTTGCGTATCTGTAGAGACTAGGAATGTGTTTGTGCTTCTAATTGCACTCCTAACAATTTTGGGTTTTCTTTTATCAACTACTATTATCAATTAAGGATTAAGACTAAATTATGCCAAGGAAATATTGCTAGGTTATATTAACTATGGAGAGAAGCACTAGGGTTGTGGCATCACCTAGGTGGTCAACTAACATGTAGAAACTATTAATAATAGATTGACATATTTGGGATCATTGTTATAACCGTTGCACAATTGTACCCACTCTCACACCTCTCAGTAGAGAGAGCGATTTTGCCCAATTGACTCTCGAGGGACCAATTGGGTAGGCCAATTAGACCAAGCAACTAGGGTTCAAGTAGGGTGATTACTCTCTCGAGATTTAACCCGTTAATTGGGACTACCATTTCTCATGGGTCCATCCCAATTCCTTGTTAGGTCAATTTTGGGGTCATAGACTCTCTTTCTCAAGGAGAGTCAAAACCCACTAAGCTAGAATCAATGTTTGTGACCACCAATCCTTAATTAAAGCATAAAATTAACCCAAATAACAAACACCCAATATCAATCTATCATTAAGAAGCAACACTCATCAATTACCCATACTAGGGTTGAGCCACAACCCTAGCTAATGGGTTTAGCTAGACATAATTAAAGAACAAATAGAAGAAATAGATGAAAAATTAAGCATATTAATTAATTGCTAAAGTTAAACTACAAGAATCTATGGAAGAATTAATGCTAAAATGCCCAAAATAGGCTAAAACACGGTTCTCACGAGCACAGCTCTTGTTCAAAATATAAAACTTGACCTAAAAATGGTAAAATATCCTATTTATACCGGGCTGAAAAAACTGGAAAAAAATACTCCTGCGGGGTCAGCGCGGACCACGCAAAAAGGTAGCGCAGCCGCATTGGCTCTTGGACTCTTGAACTCTACTCTCTGAAGTTGGGACCGCGGACCGCACAGAAATATAGCGCGGCCGCGTTGTGAAACTGGCGCGGACCGCGCAGAAATGCAACGCGGTCGCGTGACTATAATTGGCCAAAACTCCAACTCTCTGAATTGCATCCACGCGGACCACATAGAAATGTAGCGCGGTTGCGTGGGACTTTGTCTTGCAATTGTTGGTCTCTGAAACTCACTGGCACGGACCACGTATAAATGGAGCGTGTGCGCACAGACTACAGTTGAATTAGCCACTCTCTTAATCTCCTAGCGCGGCCGCGTGGCATATCAGTGCGGTCCGTGTTAGGTCTTCCCGTTCCTCACTTCACTTGGTCTTTGACACTGGGCAGGTTTCACTCCGTTTTGAGCCGATCTTTGACATTTTTCATCTTGTTGCCCAAACCTACAATCAAGTGCAACTTGTAAGCAGTTTGGGATTATTTTGTGGCAATTTATAACAAAAGAAATAGCAAGTAGAGGGTATAATCATGTTAAAATCCTAACTTATCTGTGATCAATATAGATGAGCCTCCGTCGGGCCCATCATTCTTTCATAGGCAAATACGGGATGCCCAAGATATGAAAACTCCCGTCGTGGGGGCATCCCCCCTAGAGAATTGTATGTTTGAATGATATTTTTTCGGGGTTGAGGAAGGCCCCGATATCGATGCCTCATTGATCTTCGAAGAATCCAAGAAGCTTCGAAACTAGTTAATCTTAACTTAACCACTGTATTTTGAGTTTGGGTTCTTGCTTTTCCTACTCCTTTACTATGTGTTTTTAGTCCTTGATGCTCTTCAACCAAGCTTTTTCCATGTCACAAGCTGAGTTGTCTCATTGTGAGAACAAATTTAGGAAGCTCACTTATGAATTGAACGAGCATAAGGGCCTTTATGCCCAAAAGGAGGAGGAACTAAGTGACCTTCGAGCGCATTTGAGAGGATGTCTCGAAAGCGGTCCAATCTCAATGAGCAAGTAATACGACCTTCATGGGAATACTTTTATGCTTTAGTCAATTGAGCGTTTAATACCTTAATTTGATTCTTTCAGCTTAAGCAAAAAGATGATCTAATGCGAGAGGAGCTTAAAGTCAGAGATACTGAAATCCTTGGGCTGAAGCAGCGCAGGGATGAAGTGTCCTCCGATAAACAAAACTCTTCCAGAGAAGTTGACCTTGGTTGAGCACCAACTCCAAGGGGCAAGGGGAGAAAGCAATAAGTACAAAGATCTACATGCCGAATCAGTTGCGGAGCTATCTACAGCTAAGTACGAAGTCGAGGCGCTCATATCCTCGTATCGAGAAGATGTTGCTGCTGCAAATTCTCGAGCCAAGAAGGTATCTGAAGAGGCTGAGCTTGAACTAGCCCGAGCCCTGGAGCATGCCGATTAAGATCTCGGAGATAGGCTCTCGAGGATGTACATGCATGGGGCATCGATTTGTTTGCTGAGATCAAGAGGGTGAAGGCCCTAGAGGAAGAATCGGCAGCTCTGCTTTCTTCTGATGATGGTTCAACCAGTGGTTAGGAGGATGATGAAGATGAAGGTGAAGTCCTCGAGGGGGAGGAGGTCGTTGGTTTCTCGCGAGGTCGAGGGCCAAGACGTTGAAGGCACAACTTCTGAGGGAGCTCTGTATGGTCAAGTGACCTAGGTGGTAGATTAGGTTTTTATTTGTTCCTTTTTTGTGTAAGGGCTTCAGGCGTGAACCTTGCAAATATGTCTTTGTGAAACTTTATTATATATGTAAGGATCTTCGCTTTTCATCATTCCTTGTCTTCTCTTTGCCTTTTTAGAATAAATTTTGATGCTTGTCGATAACCAATCCAATGTGTCAGACTTATTATATAAACCCTCAGGTTTTCATGCTCGATGAATGATTGATAATAGTTGACCGTTCGGGGTTCAATCCTCGAGTCAAATTTTGACTCGGGGCTATCGACCCTCAAGGTTTTAACACATTGGCCTTTAGGATCTTTTGGATGGCCCTTAGGCTCTTACATATTGGCCCTTAGGCTCTTATGCATTGGCCCTTAGGCTCTTTTTAGATTGGGTCGATGCGACCTCTAAGATGGCTATAGTTTTCCCTCATTTTGGCGAAAGACTTTTGAAGTTTTATTATGCCTGTTGATACTCAATTTTTCCTTATATTTTTTTAATATATATATATATACACACACTTTCAAAATATCATATATGCAGTGATAAGCATGCATAATTATTTTTATAATTTTTCTATAATTTTAAAGGTTTCAAATTGATTTATTTCTTCCCTTTTTACTTAAACATTTTCCAATAATTATCCTTCAAATTATTTTTTTGGTGATTTATTCATCTAAATCCTATATTTATGCCAAAATATTAAATATTTTTAGTGCATTTTTTTAATAATTGCATTTACATTTTAAGCTAAATTGTATATATATATATGCATTAATAGCCCTATTAATGCATAATTACATTGTTGATGCAAAAAATGATCTTTTATATTTTTAAAATATTAAAAAACTATTTCAAACCAATTTAGGACACAAAATTATTTTTTCAAAAATCATTTATTATTTCTTATAAACTATATATTATTAAAATGGCTATTTAAAATATGGCCTAATTTTATTTCAATTTTATCCCCAATTCAATCACAACCTAACCCAATTACCAACCCAGTACTCAACTAAATTACCCGGCCTACACCCCAAATACCCGATCCGGTCCCTCACACCCTTTAATCCCGGCCGTTGATCATAAAGATCAATGGGCACAATCCACCCTTCTTAAAATAAACCCAAAAGCCCCTC
>MU688109.1:137294-148640 GCA_026770625.1 Nicotiana glauca | reverse complement strand
AAAACCCCCCCCCCCCCCCCCCCCGACCTAATTCATTTTGCACCTTACACCTCCGCCCTGAAAACCCCTCTGCTCTCAAACGCTCTCAACCTAACCCTAATCCAAAATCACCGACCCTCATCTATGGCTATCTTTGGTGACCTCTCACATCTCCCAGGCCTCCAATGATCTCTCTCATGTCATTCTTGCCATCTCCAGGCCCCTCAAGGGACCAGGGCTAGTGATTTGCATCTATGATTCCTCTCTCGCTTGTCTCAAGCCATTCAGGTGTGATTTCGAGTGAGATCGTCCTATATTGACTATGATCTGTGGGTATTTCAGTATGTTTCTTCATCTCCGTGCCGTTCTCTTCGAAACTCTAATTTCTTTTGCTAAAACCTCTTAGATCTATACAGGTCTAAGATGATTTGGGTTGTTTTATGTGAGTTTTACAATAGCCTTGAGATTCTTTACAAGAATCGTATGATTTCAAGTGATTTTTTATTTTTTCCTAAAACTAGGGTTTCTGTAATTTCTTTTTAAAAATATTGTTTGATGATTTTTGTGTTTAATCTTCTTCTTATCATATATTTTGACTAATTTTGTAAGTCTGTTATAACCCTAGCTCGCTTGTTCTGAAATCCCTAATTTTCTTTTATGTTCTACGTTTGTTTTCTGAGTACTGGTACATTTGATTCTGTTCTTGCTTTGGGTTATCGTGATTTCTCATGATTTTTTTTGTCCTAATATGCTTCTACTGAATTTCTTGGTTCAACCCTTTCACTTATGCTTGACCATTCATGTTAAGACTTGTATATTTCTCCTTCAATCAGTGTCGTTTAATTTTTTGTTTTGTTAAAGTTATGTGTCAATTTCTTACTATTCATGTCCTGCCTATTTATATGCTAAACATGATGACGCTTTCATGACTTTCTCTTTGGCTGAACCCTTGAATATTCTGAACTCCTTATTTCTTGGTTTGATTTGAACGTTTTTCCTTAAAACTCTTGATTCTTACCTCTTTATTTGATTTGACATAATTGCTTGCCTTAATTATTTTACCCTTGACTTGTATGTATTTTGCTGACTCTAGCTGATTTGTGTCCTTAATTAAACTTCTGTTCATTTACCCCTAATTACTTACTCTATACCTAAAACTTTACTTGATTATTTTCCTTAAATACCTAGCATGATGTCTCGTTGATGTGAAAATTCCCTTGATTAAGGGAGAGACTTGCTTTTACATGTGACTCTCTGATTTTCTACTTAATTGATCTCTTACCTTATTTGTTAAAGCTTTTGATTACTATATAAACCATCTCTTATTTTAAGTTCAAAAACAACAAACACTAGTTTAAAACTCTCTCTTATACTTAAAGCTTTCTGCTCTTTTCTGTTACTTGCTACTTCCATTCAACTAGACGGTTGTAAGCAAAGGCTAGTTATTGCACTACACTACTATATACTTTGAGTCTGCTCTCCTTAACTAGTATGTCCTGATTTAATTACAAGCTCAAAACTCTATGTGTTCTCTTACTACATTAGTTTACTGATTTCTGTCTATCACTTGGCTTATCGATATGTAACTAGCATGCTTAAATCCTGGTTTCACATTGCATATATGAGATCTACCTATTGAACTTATGATTACCATGTCTCATGACTTGTCTATTGCTTTCTCTAGCATGTCTCAATATGACTCTACTCTGTGTATATATGTTTGATTGTCTGTCTGTTTGTTTACCCAATTCAAGATAGTAATCTACTTTGCTAGGTTATTTACTACTCCCTAAGTACTTCTGACCCTATGTTCAATTCTACCTAGTATAACTATATTTTCAATTGTTTGTACTATAGCTATGTGATTGACTCCTAAATCCTATAAAGAACTCTGGAAAGAAAAAAAAAGGAAAATTTATATGCTCTTATTGTTGCATTAATATGTACTAGGTGTTCCCCCTACCTTTTCCCTTGGATGAAGTCTGTGTGTTCTATTACTTGCTCTCTGATTTTTTAAAAGTTGTTCTTCATGTTTTTCTCAAACTATTTATACACTAACTATGTTCTAACTTTCATAAAGTTCCTTCTATTTCTAAAACCTTTTTTCTATTGTTTACCAAACTCTTTCAAAGTCATCATACACTCTCACATTGCTCCTAGAATATTAGGTCCTGCCCATCTGCCATGTGTACTGCCTTGAGATTCGTGAGATCTCTCTGAACTCTGGCATATCAGAGCTGGCCTTTTCCACACTGCACTTAAATCGGTTATTGTTTGAGAAAAGGACTAGGTGTGAGCACTATCCGGGATCCTTGAGGTCCTTAGGGAACTCTAACACACCTAGACATGATATTGTCTATGGAACTTTGGCATTTGAGGCTATTGGTGGTTTGGGAAGTCATTTGGGCCTGCTTCATGCTCCTTAGAGTTAACTTCTTCTTTTCCTTTATTTGTTTATGTAATTTATTCAGCTGGTCTGTAATAATTATTTGTAAACAACATTGGGGTGATTAGTGAAAAGGGGTGGGTAGTTATATATGTTGGGTAAATCGGGTAGATACCATGCTTATAGGATTGTGTTAGTGCATTTCCTATATTTGCTTTACTTCCACAATATTAGAAACCATGCCTATAGGATCTAAATGACTCTAATAATAGAAATCATGCTTATATTGTTAAAATCAGTCTTATAATTAGATATCATGCCTATAGAAATAAAGTGGTTGAGTTTAGTTTCCATTACAGCACGTATTTGCATTCGTCTCACTAGAAATCATGCCTATAAGTTCGAAAATCAGCTCTTAACAATTAGATACTTTGCATATAGGAATTAAAATCGGTTCTAGTATAAATCCTACCTATAGAAGTTAAAATCAGTCTAGTTAAACAAATCACTCTAATTCATGTTTGATTGGTTTAATTAACTGTTCGCTTCTCTAAATGAGTTTTCAGACACTGTCTTAATTAATACCGCTAGAAAACACGTCTATAGGATCTCAAGTCATCTGTTTTAAAATTGTTCGTTGTTTTACTGCATTCCTAAACAATATAGATACCATGCTTTTAGGACATCACTGTTATGCGCTTAGGCAAGCCACTAGGGCTATCTAAATTCTGCAGCTATGAAACTGTGCTTTGTTATTTAAAACTATTTAGATTCAACAGGTATAAATCAGTAGGCAAGCTAAATAGAAATTTTTACTCTTTGTCCTAATTCAATACTGTATAATCCCTGCTCACTTAGATATCATGTTTTAGGATTTTCTCTTGAAATACTTGACTGTTGTTTGAAGACGTGCATTTACTTGTTATATATGTGGACGTAACGGTGGGCCTATAATTTGCTCTCTTTAAATGCAGTACTAATTGTTCTTGATTGGCGCCTAGACTTTTATCCTTTAAGACCTTAGGAAGGTCTAGAACTTTCCAAAAGTAGAGGTCCTAAAATACCTCCAGGGCCATGAGGAAGGGACAGGTAGTTCTCGCATAGGACATTTTTAAGGTTGCTAGAGCGCTTTAGGCTATGACCAAGGAGAGGAAATTTGGTAGTAAGGATATGATGACTATGTGCTAATGTCATGTGCATCCCCTCATTGAGGAGTATTTATCGGGCATTGCGTGGGGTGATCCTACAGGCTAACCAACCTAGGACCCCTCTTTCCCGATTTCCAATGTTTAAACTTTGCTTTTTCTCTATACATGCCACTTTTTTAGATCCTTTTGTCTTATTACTTGAGTCATACAATGTCCAAAGCATGCCTTTATTTGCAATTATGTGTTTAATCTATCTATTTATTTAAAACTAATTCATAATAATAAGTTCGGCCGGGACCCACCATTGTGGACCGAGAGGGGTGCCTAACACTTTTCCTTCAAGGTTATTTTGAGCCTTTACCCTAAATCTCTGGTAATGCAAACCAATCTAAGAGTTAATCACTCTATGTGTCCTAATGCACCATAATCCGTTAGGTGGCAACACTTCAAAATACCCA
The DNA here is from genome assembly GCA_026770625.1 of Nicotiana glauca. Taxonomy (NCBI): domain Eukaryota; kingdom Viridiplantae; phylum Streptophyta; class Magnoliopsida; order Solanales; family Solanaceae; genus Nicotiana; species Nicotiana glauca. The sequence goes on along the minus strand of MU688109.1, from coordinate 144,669 downwards.
AATCCCAAAAAGAAATGAGTTATTACCCCCATGAATGTCAAAACCCGGGCCTCTCTCTCTCTCTCTCTCTCTCTCTCTCTCTCTCTCTCTCTCTCTCTCTCTCTCTCTACAAAAATGGGCACGACAATGCCTTGGCATGTTTTTTGTTCGTCCGACTCTTCGACGGCTCAAACGAGAGCCTTGATTATGAGTCGATATGTGACGATAGCTAAATAACTTGGGAGGTCGCTCGAAGGATGAGTTTTTGAAACCTTTTCATCAAAGGCTGATTGTTTCCGAAGCAGTATTATTCGGAGATGATATTATCGAAGCTCCTTTGGTTATGCCGAAGGGTGCCTGATTAACTGGTTCTTTTTGAAGTATTTTTGAATTATTTGGAGGCCTTTAGTTTATGGCGATATTTGGACGTCTCTGCCGCGTTAATTCAGTCGTAGCCTTTTAGTTTGACCGTAGTCTTTATATTTGTCTGTAGCCTTTAGTCCCCCTGTGTGGTGACCTTAGCATCTATATCGAGGGTATACCTTTTTAGGGGTCTCACAAGTTCGAATATATAGCTCGCCCTTAATATCGGGGTTATGCTCTTTTAAGGTCTTACAAATTTAAGCGGTCTTACAGATTTGATGTTGCCTGACTGAGGGCTTACGAGCTCGAAGTTGCCTGATCAAGGTCTTACGAATTTTGAGTTTTCGATGGCTCGATGTACTAATTGTCGATGACAGTCCCCGAGTGTTCGAGAGTTTCTGGCCCTTGAGTCATCCTATGAGAAAGTATTGAACTTCTTTGAGGCACAAAGTGTTTTGATAAGTAACGAGGCTTCTTTGATTACTTCATATATGTGTACATGTTCTTGCCTTTGGAGTCTTGATTGTTATACCTGGACACACTCCATTCTACCGTTTAGCCGAAAACAATATATTCCTATTGGGGTCCCCTTAGGCGTTACTCGATTTCTTCAAAAAGATAGCCTCTGAGGGGGATGCCCCCCCCCCCCCAGTATTCGAAGTTGATCGAAGAGAAGTCTTGAATATTTGATGATTTCTCCATAGGTGGCATATGGATGTTGCCTCATTAAAAACCTCACCTATAAAAATCGTTGGGATAAAAAACCAGATCCAAGGGAAAAAGAGTGCAACGCATAGTTTAAAACCCAAGGTCTTTGAGCTGGGGGTGCTTCGATTCCTCTCAATCGAACACCTGCAATAAGTTAGTATAAAACATAAATGAAAAAGGGAGAGGCTTGCACCTTGGCAATGATAGTGTTTGATGCTCGATACGTTTCAATTGTTTGATCTGAGGACGCGGCACGGTCATTTATTCCCTCATTCGGATGTAGCCAAGAATGTCGGTTGTGGTTGCTACCTAGATGTTTGCTTGTCTTTTGGATTTTTTGATGTAGAGGGTGTCGATGCAGGTGACATGTCGTACACGGTGAAAATCTCTCTTGCCGCATATTGCTCCCTGTTCACTACTTTTATTCCATCATTGGTTGGAAATTTTATAATTTAATGAAGGGTTGATGGCAGTGCCCTCATACTGTGTATCCATAGCCTTCCAAGTAAGGCATTGTATCTCATGTTACCTTCGAGGATATGAAACTTGGTATCTTGGATTTTACCGGCCACGTTGACCGGGAGGATAATCTCCCCTTTTGTTGTCTCGCTCGCCATGTTGAATCCATTGAGGACTCGAGAGGTGGGTACGATCTGGTCGACCAGTCCAAGCTGCTCCACCACCCTCGACCTGATTATGTTGGCCGAGCTACCTGGATCCACAAGAACACGTTTAAATTGAAATTTATTCAAAAGAAAAGAAATTACCAGTGCGTCATTATGAGGCTGAGACGGGGTCTCGATGTCCTCTTCGCTGAATGTAAGAGCATCCTCTGGTATGTAACTCCGAGCTCGCTTTTCCCTGGTGATGGATATTTTCGTCCACTTGCAACGGGTCCCTATGGGGCATCGACCCCTCCAATGATCATATGGATGACATGCTGCAGTTTTTCTAGTTTGTACTTCATGTTCTCCTCCCTTTATGGAAGTTGGTTTTAGCTCGGTTGCTGAGGAACTCTCGAAAGTGGCTTTCGCTGGTCAGTCGGGCTACCTCTTCTTGAAGCTGTCTACAATCCTCGGTCCTTTGACCATGGGTGCCGTGATATTTACATAACAAGTTAGGGTTCTTCTGTGAAGGGTCTGACAGTACGAGTTTTGGCCACCTAGTATCTTTGATTTTACCTATGGCCGATACTATGTCCGAGACATCGACGTTGAAGTTGTACTTAGATAGCCAGGGTGCCTCTACCGGCCCAATGTGCCTATCGAACCCGGCTTTACTCATGAGTCCCCAAGAACTTTGACCTCGATCGCCTCGAGGTATATTATGCCCCAGGGTGTTTTTTCGACTGTATTTTTCCTTATTTGCTCTCGAATCCCTTTTTGTAAACTTTTGTTCCTTTGTTAAAAGTTTTCTAGGATATACTAAGCCCGAGAGGGCTCCTAATTGGTCATCTTCGACCCTGATCTTCGATTGATACCTGTTGTGCACATCCACCTAGGTCACGGCGGGATATTCGATCAAATTTTGTTTTAGCTACTTTGAAGCTACCGAGCTTCGTTCGTTCAAACCTTGAGTGAAGGCCTGTACTGCCCAGTCATCAGAGACTGGTGGTAATTCTATTCGCTCCATCTGAAAGCAAGATACAATTTCCCTTAGCATCTCGTTTTCTCTCTGTTTGATTTTGAAGGCATCGGACTTCCTGGTGGCGACCTTGACGGCACCAGCGTGTGCCCTCACAAAAGAGTCTGCCATCATGGCAAACGAATCTATTGAATTTGGGGGTAGGTTATGATATCATATCATAAGCCCCTTTGACAATGTTTCTCCAAATTTCTTCAAGAAGACGGACTCAATTTCGTCATCCTTTAAGTCGTTCCCTTTTACAGCACAAGTATAAGCAATAATGTGCTCATTGGGGTCCGTGGTCCCGTTATACTTCGGGACGTCGGGCATTCTGAATTTCCTCGGGATGCGCTTCGGAGCCGCACTTGGTGGGAATGGTTTCTGTATGACCTTCTTTGAATCTACGCCCTTCAGAATCGGATGGGGGCGGGATCTGATCGACCCTCAAGTTATAAGTCTCCACCTTTTTATCGTTAGCCTCTATCTTCTTTTCTCATGATTCAATCCTTTTGGTGAGGTCCTCGAGCATCTTCATAATAGCGGGGTCTGCTGGTAACCCATTATCACTCGATCTCTCTGGTGCCTGCTCGACTCGAGGTGCCGTTTCCGGTGCTTCTGTGCTTGGAGTTTTTTGTTGACTTTGCAGCTGAGCAATAGCCACTTGTTGTGCTTGCAACTTCTCAAAAATGACTTGAAAGTTAACGTCTCTTTCCTCCCCGCACACTTCCGTTGGTATGAGAGCTTACATCGACATGCACAGCGTTGCGTAAGCTTAAGTTGACGGGCATTTCTACTGGTGTCACCCCTGGGTTTTGCGGTGGTACACCGGCATCTGCACCGTTCTCTCCATGAAGCCCAATACTGTTATTTTCGTGTGCATTTGCTGAGTTAGACACTTTTTTTTTTACCTGAAATCAAAGATTCTTGGATAAGAAAAAGTGTGAAGGATAACTTGTGTTTTGAGAGAACTAGCACCAAAACAAACACTATTATTTTTAGCCCCACGGTGGGCGCCAAACTGTTTACCTTGAAAATGGTATTAACAATTATATTTGATTTTAAGGTTCTAAAAATATGTGATTTATTTCAATACTAGTTGTTAGGCAATATATGCAAAGTGTAAGTAAAGAGAATAAGATATGCAAACCAAAGCTATCGCAAGATTGAGCCTCGAGCTAGCTAGAACAGGGGCTTTGAGGTCTAGCTAGGGCAGCTAGCAATGAACAATTGGTGAAGAAACAATGGTTTCAAAAGCTTCGACCATAGCCCTTTGCGGTTAATAATGGGCAATAAATGAAGAACAATCAATGATCAATAAATCAACAAGCAATAAGTCTATAGAGTAATTGTTGAGCACGTTTAGGCAAGAAAAACAGAGAATGTTCTATTGTATTCAATAATGTGTGTGATACAAAACGACAAGGGTTCCCTTTATATAGGAGGGAGGAATCCCAACATAGTATATGTCTAATAATAACGAGGAAGTGCTATTGGTATAGCTGTATAATGACTTAGTACGGATTTGTACTATTTCTCGAAGACTCTGTCAGTTCTCATCACGTGCCCTCTGGAGTTTCCCTTCCATGACGGTCGTCGATTTTCATGCTGCCTCGAGGTACACTATGATGAGTCTTCGATATACCCTCTCGAAGCGGGTGCTTCGGGGCTGAGCCTTAAACTGTGCTTTGATCCCATCGAAGCTGGGCTTGTAACGACATAGAAGCCTTAAAATCGGCCATCCCCGATTATTACCCTATACAAATTTGTTCAACAAAAGCATTAATTGACCAATTCATTTCTCTAACTCGTCGGCTTCTAATTACTTCACAGTCAACTGACTTAGTCAAGCTTCACTATTTATAAAGTATATCGAAATACTATATAAATGATCGTCTTCTTACAGACTATATCGCTCGCTTAGCAAATTAGCCATGCCTTACTCTGTGACCAACACGGCCACAAACACCGCCGGTGGTGCCCGTTTCAACCGAGATATCGGTGCTCAATATAGTCAGCAAACACTGGCAGCTGCTACTTCGTTCATATGGAATACCTTCCAACAGAATTCTCCGGCTGACCGCAAAAATGTGCAAAAGGTAAGCATGTTCGTTGACGACATGGACGGAGTAGCTTACACTAGCAACAATGAGATTCATGTTAGTGCCAGGTATGCAATAAATTGATTCAGTAAATAAGCAGAGGGTGCGCGCACATCTCAAACTCAAAATACATATATGCGTATATTAAGTGATGCCTATAAATTTGTGTTTTGCAGGTATATTCAGAGTTACTCTGGTAACGTCAAGAGAGAGATCGCAGGAGTATTGTACCACGAGAGCACCCACATTTGGCAGTGGAACGGGAATGGTCGGGCTCCCGGAGGATTAATTGAAGGGATTGCTGATTATGTGAGGCTCAGAGCCGGTCTCGCACCTAGCCAATGGGTGAAACCAGGCCAGGGCGATCGATGGGACCAGGGCTATGGCGTGACTGCTCGATTTCTTGATTATTGTAACAGCTTGAGAAATGGGTTCGTGGCACAACTTAACAAAAAGATGAGAACTGGCTATAGTAATCAGTTCTTTTTTGACTTGTTGGGGAAGACGGTTGATCAACTTTGGAGTGATTATAAAGCCAAATTTCGCGCATAGCCTAACCAGATCGAAAATAAGAAACATCATCTATTGCCGTTGCACCAATAAAAGGCTATATGTGTTATGGTCTTGCTGAAGAATTATAGTAACAATAATAATATAAGCACAAGGGGTTAATTAGTAGTACAAGTTATCTCACTCGTGTGACTGATTAGTTACCAATTCCACTGCATCGGAGGCGGATCCATGTGTTGTTAAGGGGTTAATTAATTACAAGTTATTTCTAGTCATATTTTGTGTCGTTACTCATATCCAATAAAAATATTCTAAAGTCTATTTCACTGCAAAATGTTTAACCTTACAAAGTATATTTTTGGTTCTCTTTTCATACTTTGGATACTTATCTTCACATGTGTTGTGTGACAAATATTTAGTGCTTTTTGTAAATTAATTGATTTAATTAAAAATAACGCTTATGGAAATATATTTGCTTTATCCATACATGTATTAACTAGTAAAGGTGTTAATCAGACGGGCTATTCCGGGCTGGATGTGAAAAAAAAATGGTCCGTTTGGTTAGCGGGGCGGACTAAATAGTGGGTGTGAATACCTAATTTTTGCACTATTTAACACCTCCTAGCAATAAACTCAATCAATGTCAAACATTTCAATGCATTTATCCCCTTGTATGTTTCACTCCTCTATTGCCCTGATTAAAAATGAATAAGCATATTCCCACTACAAGTGACACCATCTTACGTAATAACTACTAGAGGTTTACATGAACCGGATTGGTTCGATTTTTATCAAAATCAAAACTAAATTTGTCACGACTCAATTCATGATAGCCGTGATGACTGTTTGACCAAAAAAAGTATGAGACCTTTTTTGTTAAACTAATAAAATAAGAGGATGGAGGGTAAATCTTAGTTAAGGATAATTAATTCTAGATCCGAAATGAATAATATGAATAGAAAAACATAGCTGAGTATAAATGCCGGCAGTGATGATGGCCATATTTAATAGCATAAAGAGAAATGCATTAAGTAACATTAAATGACAATAAAATGAAAATAAAAGTAAAGTCACCCAATCTTGAGTATCCTCTTTTACTTAATAAATATGAATGATAGACAATATAAGAACCTCAGGAGCCTTTTTGAATCTCATAAAGGACTGGGATCACATATCCTCTAATCTCTCTAAAGAGGTGTGTTTACCTATTTTTTAGAGAAAGGGAGAGGACTCTTTTTTGGGAAGTCCTCTCTTCCTATTTATAAGGGGTAACCATAGAAAATCCTAAAAAAATACAATTAGAGAGAATATTCAATAGAATATTCCCTTTGAGGATTCCAAAGCAAACTAGTTATTTTATCATTGTCCGATCTCGGCCTTATTGATGACTGTCCGACCTCGGCCTGATTGATGATTGTCCGACATCGGCCTAATTGATGACTGTCCGACCTCGGCCTTATTGATGACTGTCCGACCTCGGCCTTATTAATGACTGTCCGACCTCGGCGTTAATGATGATTGTCCGACTTCAGCTTATTGTCTCCTCGTGCCAAATTTTTCTGATTTGATTTTGACCCATACAATAATGCCCAACAATGTGTTGTAAAAAATATTGGAGTATGGAGAGTAATATTTAGCTTGAGGCGTGTCAAGGACATTATCCTTAAGGATATTTGCCCACACCGTGATAAATAAAATTAGGCGTATCCCCAAGATTCAACAAGCTCTTCTAGTATAACTAGGAGCAGAGACAACAAAGATTTATGAGAAGAAAACTCAGCACAAAGAAAAGGAATGAAAATATTTTTAGCTTTTTTCACTACTTTTTTGATACGAAGACAAGAGGCATATATAGAGCCCATTTGGATTGGCTTAAAAAAAGTAGCTTTTAAGCACAAGTGCTTAAAAGTACTTTTTAAGTGCTATAGCTGATTTTATAAAAAAACAGTTATGCGTTTAGATAAAAGTGCTGGAGCTGAAAAAAAGCTGTTGAAATGTTTGGTAAACAAGTGATGGTAAGCACTTTTTTCTATTAAAATGACTGAAATATCCTTAAAGTTGTTAACACTATAAAGAAGCTTATTACTATA
>MU688109.1:111817-136738 GCA_026770625.1 Nicotiana glauca | reverse complement strand
AAAAGGAAATGCTTTTTGAAGAATTTTGAAAGAAAAAGAGTGAACATTTTTAATATGTTTTGAACACATTTCTATTGAATATTTTTTAAAGAAAACAAAAAACCTTTTTGATTTTGATCCTTTACATATTTTGAACAAACAACTTTATATTTCTTATTAAAAGTTATGAAACTAAAATTAACGCAAATACTAGATAGTTGAACTGTTGTTATGCCAATAATTTTAGAATTTGAATAATAAAATACCATTGGCTAAAAGGGAAAAAAGAAATTACCAATGAATATTAAAAGTTTGAATTGGATATTATAATTATTTCAAAAGTTTGTGAAGGACATATTTGGAATAATGAATATTACTAGGGACAAGAGGGTAAAATACTTGGTCAAAGATAGTTGGCTTTTAAGCTGGAAAAAAAAAGTTGGGATCAGCCAATTTGTGGCTTTTGGCTTTTTTTAAGCCAATTATAACTTTTTTTAAGCTGTTTTTTTTTTTTTGCCAAACACTCCCAACATTTAAAAATGACTTAAAAACTGGTCAAATCAGTTTTTAAGCCAATCCAAATAGGCTCATAGTCTAAAGTCTAAACAGATGTAGACTATCTTTGAGGCTATTCAAAGAAATAGACCATAAGAAACATTGAAGCCATAAAGGCAATTCAGAATACGTTAAAACTTAAGCCATTAAAATTGGTCATTGATTTTCCAAATATTAATGTCATTGACTTTTCAATAACGTACTAATACATACTAATGACCATTCAATTGTCTAATTTATTTTGTGTCACGACCCAATTCCATAACAGATCATGACGGCGCCTAACCCCATTGCTAGGCAAACCAACGCGGAAAATACTAACTAAACTTTCAGTCACCATTATCCCAAAATAGTTGAAATAAATCTTTAAGTTGGAAATAAATCAGAAATGAACAAATAAGTCATAATAATCAGGCAACCCCAAAAATAATAATGTCTACTAATGTGTGTGCCAAGATCTGGTGTCACAAGTTATCGGCAACTAGTAGAATATACAAAAGAATCACATTATCCTACTGTCTGAAACAAAATATACAACATAAATACATAAGAAAGACGTCTTCAGGCTGCTGAACGGCATGGAAGGGAAGCAGCTCACCGTAGAAGTCTCAAATTTGCTCAGAGATGCGCACCCGACTGATAGCCAGATGTACCTGCCTCAGACCCTGTACAATTAAGTACAGAAGTGTAGTATGAGTACATAAACAATATGTACCCAGTGAGTATCACGTCTAATCTCGAAGAAGTAGAGACGAGAGGTCGACTTGATACTCACTAGGGGTCAAATAATGTGAGAAAAATTTATAACAAGCATGGATAGTACAAGTTATTAGCATTAATAATCATGGAATAACAGCGCAATTCAAACACTTAGCCACATAATCCACTATGTCTTTCTTCATTCTCCGCCACCAATAATGCTTCATCAAGTCCCGATACATCTTCGTAGCACCCAAATGAATGAAATACCGCGAACTGTGAGCCTCCTCTAGAATCCTCTCCCTCAGACCATCAACATTAGGAACACATAGATGATCCTAGAGTTGCAAAATACCATCCTCGCCAATAAAAACCTCCTTGGCACCTCCCTGAAGTACTATCTCTCTGAGAACCGCCAAATGGGGGTCATCGAACTGTCGGGCCTTGATCTGCCCCAATAATGTAGACTGAGCAACTACACATGCAAGAACTCGACTGGGCTCTGAAATGTCCAACCTCACAAGCCTGTTAGCCAAGGACTGAATGTCCAAAGCTAATGGCCTCTCCGCTGCTGGAATGAATGCCAAGCTACCCATACTCTTCGCCTTTCTGCTCAAGGCATCCGCGACCACATTGCCTTGCCCGGATGATAAAGAATGGTGATGTCATAATCCTTTAGTAACTGAAGCCACCTGCGTTGTCTCAAATTAAGATATCTCTGCTTGAATAAATGATGTAAGCTGCGATGATCGGTATAAACCTCAAATGACACTCCATACAGATAATGCCTCCATATCTTAATAGCATAAACAATCGCGGCCAACTCTAGATCATGCATAGGATAATTCTTCTCATGAACCTTCGGCTAACGCGAAGCATATGCAATAACTCGCCCCTCCTGCATCAATACACATCCCAAGCCAACGCGTGAAGCATCGCAATACACCGTATACATCCCCGAGCCGAAAGGCAATACAAGAACTGTGTTATAGTCAAATCTGTCTTGAGCTTCTAAAAGCTCTCCTCACAATCATCGGACCAACGAAAAGAGGTACCCTTCTGGGTCAATCTAGTCAAAGGTGACGCAATAGATGAAAATCCCTGCTCGAATCGCCTGTAATAACCTGCTAACCCCAGGAAACTCCTGCTCTCGGTCACTGAGGTAGGACGTGACCAACTCTAAACTGCTTCAATCTTCTTGGGATCCACCTTAATACCCTCTCTCGACACAATATGTCCCAAGAATGCCACTGATTCTAGCCAAAACTCACACTTGGAGAACTTAGCATATAGCTTCTTTTCCCGCAAGGTCTGAAGCACTACTCTCAAATGTTGCCCGTGCTCTCCCAGGCTACGAGAATATATCAAGATGTCATCAATGAAGACAATAACAAATGAATAAATATAAGGTCTGAACACCCTGTTCATCAAATCCATGAACGTTGCTGGGGCATTAGTCAAGCCAAAGGACATCACCAAAAACTCATAATGGCCATATGTAGTCCGAAATTCAGTCTTCAGAACATCCGAGTTCCGAATCCTCAGCTGATGACACCCTGACCTAAGGTCTATCTTAGAGAACACCCTAGCACCCTGCAACTGGTCGAACAAATTATTGATACGAGGCAACGGATATTTGTTCTTGATGGTGACTTTGTTCAACTGGCAGTAATCATTGCACATCCGCATAGTCCCGTCCTTCTTCTTCATAATAACACTGGTGCACCCCAAGGCGATACACTGGGCCTAACAAACCCTTTTGCCAAAAACTCCTCAAGCTGCTCCTTCAATTCTTTCAACTCCTTAGGAGCCATACGGTATAACGGAATAGCTATAGGCTGAGAGCCTGGAGCCAAATCAATACAGAAATTAATAACACGATCCGATGGCATGCCAGTAAGATCAAAAGGAAACACGGCAGGGAACTCTCGAACTACAGAAACTGAATCAATCGTCGAAGACTCTGCGGTGGTGTCTCGAACATAAGATAGATAAGCCAAACACCCCTTCTCGACCATATGCCGAGCCTTTAGGAAAGAAATAACCCGACTAGGTGTATCGACTGTGGAACCCTTCCACTCCAATCTCAGCAACCCTGGCATCACTAGTGAAATAGTCTTGGCATTGCAATCTAGGATGGTGTGATATGGAGATACCCAATCCATGCCAAGGATGACCTCAAAATCGATCATATCAAGCAACAGGAGATCTCCTCTAGTCTCGAAACCACAGAACGTGACCACACAGGACTGGTAGATCCGATCCATAACCATAGAATCACCCATAGAAGTGGAACATGAATAGGAGTGCCGAAAGGCTCAAGAGAAATAACCAGGAAACGAGCAAACAGAGATGATACATAAGAATAAGTAGACCCTGGGTCAAATAATACTGAAGCATCTCTACCACCGGCGGAAATAATACTTGTGATGACGGCATCTGAGGCCAATGCATCTGGCCTAGCTGGAAGAGCATAGAATCTAGCTGGAGCACCGACTGGCTGGCCCCTACCTTACTGAGCAGTAGATGACTGACCTCTCCCTGCCTGACCTCCACCTCTCGGACGTCCCCTACCAGCTTGCCTTGGAGTCTGAGCCTGCTGACCCGAATACCCAGTGGAAGAACCCTGGATGGTTGGTGGGCGATAGGAACTCTCTGGAACAGCGCTGAAGTGAGCACTAGAAGAATCCTAATAACCAGAATAGCCGTCGGAGGAACCCTGAATAGCTGGTGAACGGTAAGAACTCTTCAACATCGCACTGAAATAAGGTCTCACTGGAGCACCTCGAGGAGGGGGTGGTGGAACTAAATGTGAGGGTCTGCTTGGCTGGCCCCTCCCGAAGTGACCTCTACCCCTAGCTGGGGCACCTCTGAACTCTCCTGAAAATCAGGCCCTCTTGTCCTGTTGAACCTGCTCTCTACCCCTTAGGCGATAACCCTCAATACTGCGAGCAATCTCTAGTACTAGCTGGTACTCGGTACCCATCTCCACCTCTCGGGCCATGCTAGCTCGAATACCAGGGTGCAACCCCACAACAAATCTCTGCACTCTCTCTGCATCTGTGGGAAATATCATGAGTGCATGGCGAGACAACTCAGAGAACCTCGCCTCATAATCGGTCTCAAACATCTGGCCCTGCTCAAGATGCTCAAACTGGTGTCGTAGCTCTTCCCTCTCAGACGGTGGAATATACCTATCCAAGAACAACTAGGTGAACTGACCCCAGGTGAGGGGAGGAGAACTTGCTGGCCTACAAGGAACATAGGACTGCCACCATCTACGGGCCCTGCCCTCCAGCTGAAAAGTAGTTAAGTCAACTCTATGTGACTCCTATATCCTCATGTTGTGCAGTTTGTCCCTGCACCTGTCGATGAAGTCCTGGGCATCCTCATGTCGCTCACCCCCCAAAGATAGGATGGTGAAGCCTAGTCCATCTATCCAATAACTTCTATGGATCGCCGTCCCTAGCTAGCCTGAGCTGGGGTTCCACTGCAGCAACTAGCTGGGCCCCATCTGCGGGTAGTACACCCGGAGTCTGATACACTGTAGTTGCATGTCCAGGAGCCTGAGTAGTAGGGGTATGTGCTCCCCCTCCTGCCTGTGAGGTAGCTGGGTCTGCTGGAAATAAACCAGCCTAAGTCATAGAATCCATGAACTGAAGCATATGACCCATAACCTCCTGAAATCTCGGTGCTGTCATAAAGTATGTCGGGGTGGGCTCAACTGCGGTCACCTCGCCCTGCTCCTCGATAATAGGATCTCCCTTAGGATCTGCTAGAGGTACTACTGGAATAACTCTAGGACTCCCTCTAACTCTGGGGGTGCCCTCGTCCCCTACCACGGGCCGGTGCCCTCCCTCGGCCTCTGCTTCGGCCTCAAGCAATAGGGGGCAGCTCCGCCTGGGTCTGGAACATCAGTCGTGTGTGTCCTCACCATCTATGAGAGAATACGAAAGGGAAATTTAGTACACCAACCATTGCACGTTAGGAATGAATAAAGAGTAGTTCTTCCTAATACCCCAAAGCCTCTCGAAGATAAATACAGACGTCTGCGTACCGATCTACAAGACACTATTAGGTTTGCCCATGACTTGTGAGACCTACGTGAACCTAGTGCTCTGATACCATGTTGTCACGACCTAATTCGATAACAGGTCATGGTGGTGCCTAACGCAATTGCTGGGCAAGCCAACGCGAAAAATACTAACTAACTTTCAGTCACCGTTACCCCAAAATAGTTGAAATAAATCTTTAATTGGAAATAAATCAAAAATGAGTAAATAAGTCATAATAATCATGCAACCCCAAAAATAATACTGTCTACTAATGTGTGTGCCAAGACCTGGTGTCACAAGTTGTGGGCAACTAGTAGAATATACAAAAGAATCATATTATTCTACTGTTTGAAACAGAATAGACATCATAAATACATAAGAAAGACTTCTTCAGGATGCTGAACAGCATGGAAGGGAACCAGCTCACTGTAGAAGTCTCGAATCTGCTCAGAGATGCGCAGTTATAGCCATCATGTACCTGCCTCAGACCCTGTACAATTAAGTACAGAAATGTAGTATGAGTACATAAACAATATGTACCCTGTAAGTATCCCATCTAATCTCGAAGAAGTAGAGACAAGAGGTCGACTTGATACTCACTAGGGTCAAATAATGCGAGAAGAATTTATAATAAGCATGGATAGTACAAGTTATTAGCATTCAATAATCATGGAATAACAGTTCTTTCCCAATTATTATCATGGATATTCACCTATATCTCAAGCAGATATTAAATTCAGTCCTCAGAGAAATGCTAAGCAAAACATGCACAAGTAACACCGTGGGACTTACGGCCCGATCCAACATAAAAGTAAATTATGCACTGCCGAGGGTCGAACAGCTCGAACCATAGATGCATCTATTACCCCGCTCGCGAATTACCGGTGCGACGCTGTCAAATATAAATAAGCTCAGCAACAAGCAACGATAATATATATCTAAGGAGTAGTTATACGCAGGAATACCAAATATTCTCTTTTAAAAGACCAAACAGGATAAGGTTCATTCACTAGTCTCATTCTTCTTAATCGAATAGTTTATACGAATCTGAATTTATCATCACGTTATGAGAATATCATGTAGAGCATGCTTATGGGTCCTAGACTACCCGGACTTAGCATAATAGTCGCTACGCACGGACTCTCGTCACCAAGTACGTATGTAGCCCTCGCATATAATGGTAATTAATTCAATTCGTAGCGAACTCTCGTCACCTAGTACGTATGTAGCCCCCGCATATAATGGTAATTAATTCAATTACTATACCTATAGGGACAATTCCCTCTTACAAGGTTAGAAAGGAGACTCACCTTGCTCCAAAGTGCACTTCCAATGCCAAGAACAAGTCCAAGCCCTCAATTCGGAGCCAAACGATCCCAAACTAGTTAAACGAAGTAAGAACTAGTCAATATAGACTCACAAGATCGAATTCTAGCTATTTAAGCAATTTTCCAATCATTAACACAAGCTTCCTAAAATCCGACCCCGGGCCCACGTGCCCGGATTCAAAAAACTTTCGAAGAAAGATGTTCTATACAACCTAAGGATCAATAATATTTGATTTCTAATTAATTCCATAACAAATTCGGTAGTTAAATCTAACTTTTAGCAAAACCCTAGGTCTTGCTCTAACCCCTTAATTTTATTAAATTTCTAGTATTTAATCTACCTAATATGCAAGTAATAAACTAAGGGCGGGTGTAATAAACTTACCTCAGAATGCTAGGTGGAAACCTTCTCTTCAAAGCTCCCAAAATCGCCAATGAAAGAGTGAAAAGTGATAAAAATTACTTAGAGCCCGAATTAAATAAACCTCACTGCCTCAGCGATTTTCGCATCTGCGGTCAGGGGACCGCATCTGCGTGAAAAGGGTCGTATCTGCGAAAATGGGCCAAAGAGCTGGGACCGCATCTGCGTTCTCCAGGCCGCATCTGCATCTTGGGAGCCGCTTCTGCAGTTCCTAGCCTTGCTTACCTAAGTCGTTTCTGCAATACAAGGACCGCATCTGCGATCTCGCACCTGCGTTCCAACAACCGCAGGTGCGGCTATGACAGAAGCAGCAACCTTCAGCCCTTTCTCAAAATTTTTACTTCACTCGAGCCTCGTCAGATTGACGCTCGGGGCTCTTGGGCCCCGCCCGAACATACCGACAAGTCTGAAATTATGAGACGGACCTACTCGAACCTTCGGAACACCCGAAACAATGCTAAATCTAGAAATCACCCCACTAAAACCAAATGACCAAACTTATGAACTTCAAGTTCTTAATTTTCCTCCAACGGGCCAAAACGCCCTAAAACTACTCGGATTGACACCAAATTTTACAGGCAAGTCTTAAATGATATTTCGGACCTGTACCAGGTTCGGAACCAAAATACAAGCTTGATACCTAGGAAATCAATCATTAATTAGTTTCTTTAAATCCTTAAAACTTTAGATTAACAATTTCTAATAAAGATTCAGTACTCGGGCTAGGAACCTCGGAATTCGATTCCGGGCATACGGCCAGTTCCCATATTTTCCTACAGACCCTCCGGGACCATCAAATCATGAATCCGGGTTCGTTTGATCAAAATGTTGACCAAAGTCAAACTTATTCTTTTAATAAAATCCTTAGGAATCAAATGGGCATATTTCACCCAAAACTCTTCCAAATCCCCAACCAACCGTCTTCGCAAGTAGTAAATTAGCTAAAGCAAGTACGGAAAGTTTCATTTAGGGGAACGAGGTTCTA
Organism: Nicotiana glauca; assembly: GCA_026770625.1. NCBI lineage: Eukaryota > Viridiplantae > Streptophyta > Magnoliopsida > Solanales > Solanaceae > Nicotiana > Nicotiana glauca. The sequence goes on along the minus strand of MU688109.1, from coordinate 128,716 downwards.
AAAGGAAAAACGACCAGGCGGGTCGTTACATTTTGTCCCAAATTGAATTCAAATTTAACAAATTTTCTGTTACAAATATTTTAAAATAATTACTATAATAAAGACCTATTAATATAATAGTAAGAAAATGAATCTAGACATGATTGTAAATATTCTTTTTGAGATTTAAAATATTTTTTCTTAACAATCCCCCACATAGCTCAAAAACAATATTAAAAAATAGAATAAATAAAGAGTTTGCTGGGTTTTTGAGCATAATGCATCGAATCTGGTGTCTCTTGGACTATGAACCAGACCTAGATAAAATAAGATTAAACTTACAAAACAATTGATGAAGTTTAAAACTTCTATGAACCAAAAATTCTTTTGTAAGTTTAGCGTCTTATCTATCACATTATATCTGCATACACTTTGTTGTTCGTCACGGTTTTGCGCTAATAGGCCATGCGCACGCCTGGTTTTCATGAGTGCTCTAGGTATTTTTTTGCCATAAATTTTATAGGAGAGGCCCCACTCCACACTCATATAGGTCCATCCATCAAGTATATTCTGCAATGCAATACACCACCTAAAATTAGGCTATGGATTAGATGAAAAGTTTAATAACTCAACCTCTCATTCCTTGCAGTCTTGCAGTATATATATACACACATACCATAGGAAAGGATATAAATTAATAGTGCACATTTGATCACCTAATGACTTGTTATTACCCATATGAACCTACTTCATGGGATTTCCAATCATGTAGGTTGGGTTACCATCATAGTTGATATAACTCAAATTGGCAAAAGTCTCATTCCCCTCGATGTTTCAAATATTAATTTTCTTCCCAAAGGTTTAGTCAGAGGATCGGCCTTATTCACTTCTGACTTCACATAATCTATGCAAATAGTTCCATCTTTCAGCAGCTGCTTTTTCACATTATGTCTCAATCAAATATGTCTACTCTTCCCATTAAAGGATTTATTTTTAGCAATGGCTGTTGCGGCTTGGCAATCACAATGCATCGACACAGAAGGTGTCGGTTTTATTCCTAGTGGAATACTAGCCTAAAGATTCTTTAACCACTCGGCCTCATTGCTAGCCAATTCCAATGCCACAAACTCAGATTCCATGGTAGATCTAGCTATTATTATTTGTTTAGCTGATTTCCATGCCACAGCACCCCCACCGAGGGTGAACACATAACCACTAGTGGATTTTGTCTCATCTGAATCAGAGATCCAGTTAGCATCACTATATCCTTCCAGTACAATGGAAAATCTACTATATTTAATATCATAGTTCATGGTTCCTCTAAAATATTTTATTATTCTTACTAATGCATTCCAATGATCATGACTCGGGTTTTGAGTATACCTACTCAATCTATCACAGCATATGCAATATCAGGTCTAGTAAAATTCATCAAATGTATTAGGCTACAAATAATTTGAGCATATTTATTTTGACCTACAACGTCTCCCTTATTCTTTTTTAATTGACTATTACAATCATAAGGAGTGCTTACAAGTACCACATAAAAATATCAGATTTTTAAGAATTCTTTCAACATAATATTTTTGAGTCAACATCAAACTATTGCCATCTCTTATAATTTTCATGCCTAAAATAACACTAGCTTCTCTCATGTATTTCATCTCAAAATTAGACGACAAGAAAATTTTGATTTCATGTACCAAATCAAGACTAGAACTAAAAATAAGCATGTCATCTACATAAAGGCAAATAATAACACATGTACCATCTACACATTTTGTATAAACACATTTATCTACTTCAATTGATGAAAAACCATCATTAATCAATACTTGATCAAATTTTTCATGCCACTGTTTAGGTGCTTGCTTTAGACCATATAAAGATTTTAGCAATTTGCAAACTATATTTCTTGGCCAGACACTATACAACCCTCAGGTTGATCCATGTAAATTTCCTCTTCCAAATTTAAAAATACAGTTTTAACGTCCATTTGATGAATACAAAGTTTATAAATAGAAGCCAAGTCAAGTAAAACACGAATTGAGAAAATTCTAGTTACAAGAGCATAAGTATCAAAATAATCAACATTTTGCTTTTGGGTAAAACCTTTTGCAACAAGTCTAGCTTTATATTTATCAATGGAACCATCTGTATTAAATTTCTTCTTAAAAATCCATTTACATCCAATGGTTTTAGCTCCCAGAGGTAAATCAACTAAAATCCAAGTTTTATTTTATAAAATTGAATTTAATTCTAGATTAATAGCTTCTTTCCAAAATGAGGCATCATATGAAGAAATAGCTTCAGAATATGTTAAAAGATCATTATCCATAAGATAAGTATAAAAATCATTAGCAAAAGTTTTTCTTTCCTTGGTCTTTTGCTTCTTCTTAAATCCTCACTTTCAAAATCATTTTGTACAATTGGAACATGTGAAATATTATCATTTGGAATAATATGATCATCAGAAATTTTCTCAAATTTTAAATGAAAAATATTTTCAAAAAAATCAGCATTTTTTGTTTCAACAATAGTATTGTTTTCAAGTACATCACTTTTGACTACTAAAAATCTGTATGTTGCACTGTTTTTAGCATACCCAATAAACTGTCACGACCCTAACCCCAAACTCGGTCGTGATGATGCCTCTCGTGAATACAAGGCCAGCCGGACCAATACAATTCACCTTTTTAAAGCAGTTAATGATCATAAAACAGTTTAAAGTATGATTTAATAGTAATAAATTCGTGGAAACATAGATAACAATAAGGGAAAAATCATCCCGACACAGCCCAAACCGGGGTGTCACAAGTCATGAGCGTCTAAGATAACAAATCTCTCAAATGTAACTACAGAGTCTCAATACTAGAATGGAAAGTAAAGATATAGATAGAGAGGAGGTCCAGGCTACGAACGCCAGCAACTACATAAAGTCTCCTCGAAGATCTGCCTGAGCTGGGACGAGTCAACACTCAGGAGCGGGACCTGCTATGCCTAAATTTGTACACACGGTGCAGGGAATAATATGAGTACTCCGACCCAGTGAGTAATAAATATAAATAATGGCTGAAAGCAAGAAAACACGAGAAAGTACAAAGTAACCTATACAGAAGCAGTAAAATCACTTAAAACAGTAAATCAATGAAATAATCAAGTAAAATCCCTTTTAATAAGTAAAACAGGTAATTTGACAGGTAAATAACAAATAGGGATCCGCCCCTCGGGCACAGTATCAATCTCTCATACCAGTATCAGCCCTTCGGGCTCACTCTCAGATCACAACGGGTACCCGCGCTCACTGGGGGTGTACAGACTCCGGAGGGGCCCCTTACGGCCCAAGCGCTATATCAAGCCAGCTCGTGATATCAACTCTCGCTCTCGGCTCTCGGCCTTGCATCACTTAAGCCACCTCGTGGCGTATAAATGTATTTCAGGCCCTCGGCCTCATACCACTCAGTGTATCCTCACATATGGCCCTCGGCCGCTCTCAGTCCAAAATCATCACAAGCCCCTCGGGCATTAGTAAAAACAGTAGTCCTCAACCCAAAATATCATTTAGAAATATCATTTAAGTATCAAAACTGAATAAAAGTGGCTGAGTTGTAAATCTGTTGAAAACAGCAGGACTGAGTTCAAGTAATAAGTCAATACAGTGAGGAAACAGTGATAAAAATCCCTGAAGAATTCAAATTGTTAGCACAAAGTACAAATATGGCAATCACCCCAAATCATGATGATAACAAATAAGTTTCAGTCAAATACGCGGTAAAATCATCAATCGGGACGGACCAAGTCACAATCCCCAATAGTAAACGACCCCACGCTCATCATCAAGTGCGTGTCTGACCTCAATATAGCACTACATTGTACAAATTCCGGGTGTCAAACCCTCAGGACATCATTTAACATCATTACTCACTTTGAACCAGCTAAAACTCTAGCTCGCGATGCCTTTGCCCCTCGAATCGGCCTCCACACGCGTCAAATCTATCCAAAATCAGAACGAATACATCACAATATGCTAAGAAAACAAAGCCCAAGAGAAAGCAATTGAAAAATATCAAAAATTCCGAAATTAGCAAAACCCGAGCCCCGGGCCCACTTCTCAAAACTCAAAAAATTTTACATCAACGGGTTTCTTATGACTCCACGAGTCTATGCATATAAAGAACACCAAAATCGGAGTCCAAATTACCCCTCAAATCCCAAATTAAAAATTAAAAATTTCAAGCCATAGTTCTTCTATTTTGGTTCAAGTTTCTATAAATTTCTAGATAGATTTCACAATAGAATCACGTTTTAGGTTCAAAAATCTTACCTCCAATCGATTCTCCTTGAGTCCTTCTTGAATCTCCCTCAAAAAGCTCTCAAAATGATTGATTATTGAGGAAAAATGACTCAAAATCGCGAATGAAATAACATATAAACTTTGTGCCCAGTTCTGAACTTCCTTCACCGCGTTCGCGACCTCATCCTCGCGAATGCGAAGCACCCCTTTTAATTTCCTAAAATTAACATTACGCGAACGCGTTCCCTCACACGCGAATGCGAAGAACAATTGCTCTTGGACCCCATTTCCTTATACGCGAATGCAAGCCCTCTAACACGAATGCGAAGTCTAAACTATGGACATCCCAAGATCCTTCTACGCGAACGCGACATACCCCTCGCGATCGCGAAGGCTTAAATGTCTGCAACACCTGAACTGAAATCTACAACTTTTAAACTTAGAAAATGGTCCGATTGACCACCCGAAACTCAACCGAGGCCCTCGGGACCTCAACCAAAAGTACTAACACATCCTAAAACCCTATTCAAACTTGTTCCAATCATCAAAACACCTCAAACAACATCAAATCCACCAATTCATATCGAATTCAAGCTTAAATTTTCTAAAAACTTCCGAAACACACTTTTGATCAAAAACCCAATCAAACCACGTCCGAATGACCTGAAATTTTGCACACACATCCCAACTAACATAAAGAAGCTACAGTAACTCTCACAATTTCATTCCGACCCTCAGATCAAAATCTCACCTACCAACCGGAAATCGCCAAAATACTAACTTCGCCAATTCAAGCCTAATTCTACACCGGACCTCCAAAACCTATTCCGATCACGCTCCTAAGTCACAAATCACTTTCCGAAGCTAACCGAACTATCGGAACTCACATCCGAGACCTCTAACACATAAGTCAACATCTGGTTGATTTTTTCCAACTTAAACCTTCTTAAAAGAGACTAAGTGTCTCACTTCATACCAACTCTGCTCCGGACGCAAGCTAATCAACTTGATCATATAAAATACGGATAACGAAGCATAAAGAAGCGGAAATGGGGGGAAACGGAGCGGTAACTCATGAGACGACTGGCCGGGTCGTCACATAAACATACAATCAGATGTTTTAGATCCTATTTTTCTTTTCTTAGGATCAGGCAACATAACTTTAGCAAGGCACCCCCACACTTTTAAATATTTCAAATTAGGGGAATACCCTTTCCACAACGCATAAGGAGTTTTACCCGTTTTCTTATAGGGAATTCTATTTTGTAAATGACAAGCAGATAAAATGGCTTCACCCCAAAGATTATCCGGAGCACCAGAACTAACAAGCATGCTATTCATCATTTTCTTTAAGGTCCTATTTTTTCTTTCTGCTACACCATTTGATTGTGGAGAATATGGCGGAGTTATCTCGTGAATTATACCTTCTTTCTCACAATAATCATTCAACAAAATAAATTCACCACCTCTATCAGATCTAAGTCTTTTGATTTTCTTATCTAATTGATTTTCTACTTCAGATTTATAAATTAAAAACTTATCAAAAGCTTCATCTTTATTTCTCAACAAAGAAACTTTTGTATATCTAGAAAAATCATCTATAAAAGTCACATAATATTTTTTCCTCCTCTAGTCATAGTTTGTTTCAAGTCTCCTAAATCAGTATGAATTAAACTTAATAATAACGATTCTCTAAATACTGAAGCACATGATTTCTTAATTTATTTTGCTTCTGCACAAACTTCACACTTATCAATATTCAAAAAATTAACATTTGAAATAAGACATTCAGAATGCATTTTCTTAATATAAGATAAACTAACATGTCTTAATCTAGCATGTCATAAATTAAAAGAATTAATCAAGTAAGCAGAAGTACTAGCATTTTCATTGATAATATTGAGTACAAACAAGCCGTCATTATAATAACCATTGCCAACAAAATTATTATTCTTGGTCAACACGACCTTATCAGATTCAAAAGAAACATTGACCCCCACTTTTCCTAATAATTCCACAGAGACCAAATTGGCTCGGATACTAGGAGCATGCAACACATCATTCAATGCCAAAGTTTTGCTAGATGTGAGTTTGAGAAGAACTTTGCATTTTCCAAGAACTTGAGTAGTTCTTGAATCACCAAGATAGACAACTTCTTCTCCCTCCTCAACTTGGGTGTAAAACACAAAGTCTTTTTTGTTAGCACATATGTGTCTAGTGGCTCCAAAATCTAACACCCAATCTTTCACATTGGCCACAAGGTTCACTTGGGAAACAACCGCAACAATTATATCATCCACTTTGGCTTCAGTCAAATTTTCTTTAGCCTTAGTGGGATTGTCATTCCCAATCCTTTTTCGGCATTGAGCAACATAGTGGCCAGGTTTGCCACACACAAAGTAGTTACTTTTTTCCTTGAAGGTTTGATTGTTGGTTTTGGGCATATAACCATTTCTTTTATCATACCTGTTACTTGATTTTCTCTGACGGTTGTTCTCCTCCACAAGGTTGCTTCTAGTAGCAATTTCTTTTCCTTTGTCAATAACAACATGTTTGCGGTTAAAATTATCTCCACCAAAAACAACAACAGAAACAGTTGGTGCAGCAGGAGTAGTAGCATCAACAGCAACATTAGTAACGTTATTCTCCATAATAACAATGTAAAATATCCTTAAGATTGTTATAAAAAATATTGGATTATGGAGAGTAATATTTAGCTTGAGGCGTGTCAAGGACACTGTCCTTAAGGATATTTCGCCCATACCGTGATAAATAAAATTAGGTGTATCCCTCAGGATTCAACAAGCTCTTCTATTATAGCTAGGAGTAGAAACAACAAAGATTTATGAGAAGAAAATCCGGCACAAAGAAAAGGGAAGAAAATATTTTTAGCTTTTTCCACTACTTTTCTGTTACGAAGACAAGAGGCATATGTAGTCTAAAGTCTAAACAGAAGTAGACTATATGTGAAGCGATTCAAAGAAATAGACCATAAGAAACATTCAAGCCATAAAGACTATTCCAGAATACGTTAAAACTTAAGCCATTAAAATTGGTCATTGATTTTCCAAAAATTAATATCATTGACTTTTCAATAACGTACCAATACATACTAATGACCGTTCAATTGTCTAATTTATTTTGTCCCAAATTGAATTCAAATTTAACAAATTTTCTGTTACAAATATTTTAAAATAATTACTATAATAAAGATTTATTAATATAATAGTAAGAAAATAAATTTAGACATGATTGTAAATATTCTTTTTGAGATATTAAAATATTTTTTCTTAACACAATATTATTAGGCAAGCCAACACTGATCAAACTAGTAATTTTTCGTTTAGGTAAATTACTAAGTGCATAAAAGCTTACACTTATAAAGTTAGATTGCAAATTTCCAATTCCCATCATTTCGAACATTAGGAATCACGATCGTAAAAGTTAGTTACCCAACACAATTACTCAAATGTAAAACTTCCTATATAGTAATGTTTAATTGTTTATGTAACGGCTAATCATGAAGTCGTGACATAAATATTTATCGTTTCCCCTTGTTTCTATCGAAAAGAGTTACCTCAGTATTATCTTGTTGAACAAAAGAAACAAGGACAAGAATATATTGTCCGACAAAGCAAAATTACGATTATAAAGGAAATTAAGAATAAGGAAAGAACAGTAGAGTAACGTTAAGATATTCTCGAAGATTAAGACTCACTTAACCTAATACCACCAAAATAATAAATTTGGGCAATATATGCTTGTTTTTATTTACCCTTAGTTAGATGGTTTGAATTTGGGCTTTAAAATAAAAAACTTTTGATAGTGAGCGTTTTCTTCTTTAATGTGTTTGATGCAACATAAATTTATATTTGTCACGACCCCAGTTCGCCCACCGTGAACATGTCGTGATGGCACATAGTCTCTATAACTAGGTAAGCTCAACAATGCGGAAACATAACTAACTTGCGAAATAATAATCAAGATTGAACAACTGGAAGGAAAATAGTATATAAAATGTCGCTCGGCATATACAACTCAACATCACAGCATCCTACAATATTATCCCAAAACCCGAAAACTCACTGGAACACAAGCTGAAAGGAACGTAGTAAAATGCTCTAACTCCAGAATGTCTACGGCAACAGTAAGAAAGAAGGCTAAATGCTAAAAGATGAAATAAGATAGAGACTCCTCGGTCTGCGGACGCGGCAGATGTACCTCGAAGTCTCTAATAGATCTCTTTGCCTCAAGGGTGATACGTCTAGGCAGAAGTACCTGGATCTGCACATGAAAAACATGCGCAGGAAGGGCATGAGTACACCACAGCGGTACTCAGTAAGTGCCAAGCCTAACCTCGGTTGGGTAGTGACGAGGAAGGTCAAGGCCCTACTGAGGTTAAACATAATATAAAGTTTCAACAGTATGAAATAGACAATATAAATGAATACGGTAGTGAAATGAGACAGGTTATGCAAGACAACAACAATTATACAAAGAACAGAGTAACTCAGAAATAAGAACAGCTCAACACCAATAATAACAACGAGGATCTCCCAGGATACCGTCTTGTAGTCCCTTTCATCAATGCGCGGGAATCTACCGGAACCCCGATCCGTTATCCCAAATGTAAATACCCAGTACTGGGGAAATTTACCGGGTGCATTCTCGTAGTTCTATATAACTGTGCAGGGAGATCTACCGGAAATCTAACTCGTAGTCCCAAAGTAAACAAACAAGGGGGGGTACCAGACTCCCACATCCGTAGTCCCAAAGTAAAATACGCAGCAACAGCAGGAGGATATTTCAGAATACAATTTCATATCAAGGAAAAATAAGTAATTCTAGCCTAACATATTTCACGTAGTGCAATCAAGGCAATTTGAGCAAATAGACAAATCTAAATCAACTAAACATGCTTTTCTAACTAACAACATGCTAAATTTGCAAGGATAATAAAGTAGGAAGGGAAACATGCTACTAAGTACTTTAAGAAAAATTGGATTTCCAACAATTCGCACAAGTACGCGCTTGTTACCTCACGCACAAGGTAATTCAATTACCTATTATTATATCCTAAGGGGAAAGGTCCCCCACACAAGGTTAAACAAGCCATTTACCTCGAACCGGCTCAAAATAAACTAGAAACCGCGCTTTTGCCACGATTATCCAACTCCAAATGGTCCCAATCTATTCAATTCAATTGCATATTGTAAATAACATCTCAAGCAACCGATTCTACGATTTAATTCAAAGTAATACGCGAATTTAGGTAAAATGACCAAAATGCCACTCAGACCAATGCCTCGGAATTGGGCAAAATTTATATTTTCATAATCCACACACTAACACGAGTGTATTCATATAAAAATCTCTCAAATCGGATGTCAAAAATCCAATCAAACCCCAATCTCTATGTCTAAGAACTTTTCCCCAAATTTCTACCAAAATTCCAAAATTTAAGGATGATTTTAAGGAATAATTCATGGAAATTAGTCTAAACCGAGTAAGAATCACATACCCAAGTTTTCCAAGTGAAAATTCCTTCAAAAATCGTGATCTCCAGAGCTCCCAAGTCAAAAATATGAATTATGGTATAAACTCTCGATTTTGAAAAATTTATATTCTGTCCAGATATTTAAAGCATCGCGAACGCGGAGGAAGTCTCGCGTTCGCAAAGAAGAAAAATGAAGGCAGCTCAGATGTGCTTCGCGAACGTGGAAGAACACACGCGAACGCGAAGAAGGAAAATATTAAGGCCTAGAGATTGCTCTTCGCGAACGCGTGAACTAGTACGCGAACGTGAAGAGTGGACTTGCATAGCTACGCGAACGCGTGATGGTGGACGCGAACGCGAACGCGATGAGGAATAAAGCGAGCCTTCGTGAACATGGGGAGTTTTACGCGAACGCGAAGAAGGATTTCCAGGTGTTCATCAACAAAGCTTTGCGAACGCGAAGGGCTGTTCGCAAACGCTTAACAGGATACCAGAAGCAGAAAACAACAGTTCAAAATAGGATAACAATGACCCGTTGAGCATCCGAAACACACCCGAAGACCCCGGGACCTCAACCAAAAGCACCAACAATACCTAATACCTCATTCAAACTTTCACCAATCCCTAAACCACCTAAAACAACATCAGAAACTCGAATAAATCAAGGATTTAAGCCTAAGAACTCCAATTTTCCTCAAAATATGATTTCGATCAAAAACCTAACCAAATCACATTCGAATGACCTGCAATTTTACACACACATCCCAAATGACATGATAGAACTACTACAACTTCTAAAATTCCATTCCGACCCTCGGATCAAAATCTCACTATCGGACCGGAAACTTCTGAAATTCAACCTTCGGCATTTCAAGCCTAAATTAGCTACGTACCTCCAAAATACAATTTGAACATGCTCCTAACCCCGAAATTACCTCACGGAGCTAACGGAACAATCGGATTTTCATTACAAGACTGTCTTCACACTGTTCCGACTACGATCGATTTTCCAACACTTAAGCTCTTATTTAGGGACTAAGTGTCCCAAAACTCTTCGAAACTCAAAAACGAACAACCCAGCAAATCAAATTAACATAAATAAACTTGGGGGAAATAGTTAATAGGGAATCGGGACGTTAATTCTTAAGACGACCGGTCGGGTCGTCACAATATTAGTTTTATCAATTAACTCCGAAAGTCTCTATATATATATATATGTATATATATATATATATATATATATATATATTATAAAATATTAGTAACTAATTATATATTATTAAAATGAGAGAATAAAGTCATCTCCTTAAGCCAGCAAAAAAAAACCACATGGCATAATTAGTTACTAATTAGTTTTTCAGTTAATAATTAGTTATTAGTTATTATATTTGAATTTAAATATCTATAAAAACAAAAAAAATAAAAAATAAAAAATTACCATATATATAGTATCTATATTTATTAATTGGTTGTTTTATTTTAATTAATAAATATAGATATCTTATAATTAGTCATAATAAAAAAATCAAAAATATAAATATATAAAAAGTAACTATCCATTCAAATTGGGCGAGAGTAGTTTCAAGTTGGAGTTTTTAAAATTATTTTAAAATAAAAAAAAAGACAAAAAAAGAAAAAAAGTTTAACAATAATAAAAAAAACGGAAAAAGAAGAAGTTGAAATCGGGGAATAGTTTCAGGTTGGATTTTGTAAAATGAAAATGAAATTAAAAAATAAAAAATTACCATTTCAAATTGGGAAGTAGTTTCAAGTTGGAATTTTATAATTATTTTAAAAGTAAAAAAATAAAAATAAAGCAATAAAAAAACTTTTGATTCAAATTGTGGAGTAGTTTCTTTCTAATATTTTATATTCTATATGTCTTCTATATATTATTAAAAGGAGAGGATAAAGCCCTCTCCTTAATCCAAGTGGTATCCTAGGAAAAAGTCGCATGACATATTAGTTAATAAGAAAAAAATTATTTATTAAAAATTAACAACCTAAATTAACTACTCAAACATCGGTAAGGGTTGGGTATATCATATTGACAAATAAGATGATAATTGAAATTTATTAAATAAATACGGTCTAATAGGATCAAACAAGCCCGATTATAATTTAATTAATATTTTTAAATATTGACCGCGCTTCGCGCGGACTAGTACTGATTAATAATGAAGGCTACTCTATCCCGAATCTATTGAAATTGTTACTTCGTGTGTTTACTTTTTTATATTTTGACACTCCTTAATGAAATTCCTAGCTCAATCACGGGATATGATGGCATATGAATAGTGGGGGAGTAGAAGATAGGAGAATAAGTATGTTAATAAAATTGCAATATTCCTTTACCGAAATTTATAAGCGGTAAATTTCAACCACAGAGTATGTGAATTCATCAGATGTTTTTACACCTATGGAACAATCTTTATCAAGAGTTTACGTTGTTTGCGGGAGCTTGGGATAATACTTTATTGGAATTAGATGAGGGGTAATTAGGAAAAAGACAATTAAAATAGAAAGTTATTGTATAAATAGCATGGCAAGTGGCACATGTCATTAGGGTTTTGCTTTTTATGGTTTGCCTATGGGAATATCAACCATAATTATAAGTGGTGTTTAAAAATAAGTAACTTTTAGAAGGCCAATGCAACATGTGTTTGGTTTTTAGTAATGTGGTTGTGCTATCTATTTCTTTAAACAGAACATTTTATATTCATTGGCAAAAGGGCAAATGCCACTACAATAACTTATGAATGCTTGATTATACACCTATTAAAAATAGTAATGTGTAGTAGAATAACATAGTTTTGTTTTTTAATGGCCAGAGCCGATTTGTTTGGAGTGCTATAAATGATGAACATTAGCCCTATCTTTGCTAAATCCTGATTGTCATTGACAAAATATATTTTTCTCTTAAAAACTCTTTTTCTTTATTTTTTTTATAGTGTTAATGAAAAAGATTCCACTATTGCTAAGTACTTACTAGTTCCAGAATTTGGAATGGTCAAAAGTGGGCTTAAAGGAGGAGATTGTCTCTTTATTCTAGTGACAACTGACAGCTAGAGAAACTTTTTTCTGCTGTGAACTCTTTTTGGGTCATTCTTTTACTGGTACTACTTGAGTTTTAGCACTATTAACATTTAACTTTCACTATCCTGCCCGAATATTCCCACAAGAAGTCCTACTTGAGTTTTAGCCCTATTAACTTTTAACTTTCACTATCCTGCCGTGAATATTCCCACAAGAAAATTGAAAGTGCAACTAAGGTGAAATTCAAGATGTAAAAGTTTTAAACTATAAACTGTAGAGGCATAATTCATTAATCATTTTCATTTTTCCCCTTATGGTCTTGGCGGCATGGACTAACTTAAGTGGAAATCCCAATGTCGTTAATGTTTGCGTAAAATACAAAGTTGTGGAGTAGAAGTGTCTGGAAAATGGTAATCATTGGCATTTGCTTTACGTGGACAATGCTGTTGCACTAACTTTACTTACGAACAAATTTACAGGCAACTTGACTGTATTTTAAATCACATTTCCTTTAAAATCACATTTCCTTTCTATTGCTGCCATTTGCCACTTGACAGTAAACCATTGACCAAGTGGCTCCTCTTAGTCGGGGCATTTGCATCTATACCGCTTTTTGTGCCACATTTTAATATTTGTCCGCTTTATAAAAAAAATTACAAGTGTACCCATTTTTTTTACATGTTACAACCCGGATTTCCCACTATCGGGAGTCGTGATGGCACCTACTAACGATGCCAGGCCAACCAAACTTTAACATTCTCTGATAAATCTCAACAATATAATAAATGAAAATCAATTAAACGAGTGCGGAAGACTTTAAACTTAAATAAAAATGAAACCAAAGATTTGCGGAAGTCTGAAACATGTCTCTACCCAAAACCTGGTGTCACCACTCACGAACTTCTAAGATTACTAAATACAACCGTCTGTAGGAAAGTATAACAGTCTGTTTCAATACAAAAGCTAACAAACTGAATAAAAATAGAAGAGACCCCGGGCCCGTGGACGTCTGCAAGGCTTCCTCAAGAGTCCCTGGACTGAAGGCCTGCTCCCGATCTAGTACTGCTGCGGTCCGAAAGCTGCGTCCTGATCTGTGCAAAAGAAATGCACAGAGTGTAGCATCAGCACAACCGACCCCATGTGCTGGTAAGTGCCTGGCCTAACCCCGGCGAGGTAGTGACGAGGCTAGACAGGACCTACCACAAATAACCTGTACAGATATATGTGCAATAATAGGAAATATACCAATTTAAGCAGTAAAAAGGGGAGGGACATGCTAGGGGGAATACTACAGTCAAAATATAGAAAATTATCCGTAAAGAAACGAAACTGAACAATAAAACTGATAAGGAAAACACAGGAAGTCTCTACATACAAACACAATATACACAATCTATACTCCGTTGCGGCGTGCAACCCGATCCTCAACATATATTACCGTTGCGGCGTGAAACCCGATCCTCAACATATATCACCGTTGCGGCGTGCAACCCGATCCTCAACAATCAATACCGTTGCGGCGTGCAACCCGATCCTCAACAACTAATACCGTTGCGGCGTGCAACCCGATCCTCAATATTCATAAATAATCAATACCGTTGCAGCGTGCAACCCGATCCTCAACAATTAATATCAAGAACTCGCCCAGACAACGACCGTAACTCAAGTGCGAGGGGAGTAACAAACATCAATAGAAAGTCCCAGCAAGGGAATTCAATTATCAATTCAAACATCCGGCAAGGGAGAATATAATAATTAATTACGTCCCGGCAAGGGACCAATCGCTACACATTTCACTTTTTATCACCTATTTCCTGGATAACAATTTCTAGTCCGAGCCCAAATGCTCCAATAAGCCAAACCAATCACAATATACGATACTCTTCAACCCAAGCAATACAGATGTATCATTAAATCTGAATCCAACATATATAAGAATCACGGTCATGCTAGACTCTGGTGCATAGATAACCGTCACCATGCCTATACACCGTACTCTACATTTAGCAAATAGCAAATAACATCATAGTCCTAATCCCTCAAGCCAAAGTTAGGACAAATACTTACCTCGGTCCGAAAATAGCAATCAAGGCTCTAAAATCGCTTTTCCTTTAGAATCCAATTCTGAAACAATGATATCTAGATACAATTCGATTCAATAGTATCAATAAGAGCTCAAAAACATAATCCCATAGTCTAGAAATAAAATTCCCATCATTCTTCCAAAACTAGCAAAATCCGACACCGGGCCCACATGGTCCAAACTCGAGGCTCGGACCAAATTCCAATCACCCATAACCCCACGAGTTCAAATATATAATTTGTTTTAAGATTCGACCCCAAATTAAGGTTAATCACCCAAAATTCCCAAAGTCCTAGTTCTACCCCAAACCCTTAATTTCTACCTTTAATTCATGATTTAGGGCTAGGAAATTAGTAATTAGATGAAGAAATAATGAGGGAATGATGATAAGATTACTTACCCAAAGAGTTATGGAGGAAGGAGAGCTTGAATTTCGCCTATGGAGGGTTTAAGAGGAGAGCTCGTGTAAAAAGTGAGAAAAAATCCCGCAACCATTCTGTTTTTAAGCTTTTAAAATCACTGGAGGAGATAACACTACGCGTTCGCGACAGTAGGGTCGCGTTCGCGATGAATAAATGTTGGCAACTATCGCATTCGCGGACAAGACATGCGAACGCAAAGAAGGAAAATATAGGAGCCCAAAGACTGTCTACGCGAACGCGTTGGGCATCACGCGAACGCGATGGAGAAGCGACCTAAAGCTTCGCGAACGCGTGGACCCAATCGCGAATGCTAAGAAGAGATGACTGACTCTATGCGATTGCATGAACAAGTACGCAAACGCGAAGCAAGAGAATCCCTAAAGCAATGCAAACGTGAGCCTGGGGCCGCGTTCGCGAAGAACAAAACTGCTGTGTAAAATTGCAGAAAAATCTAGTATGATTTCAAGTGTAAAACTACCCCGCACCACCTCCGAAATGCTCCTGAGCCCTCGGGGCTCCCAACCAAACACACACACTAACTCAATATCATCCTACGAACTTGCTCGAGCAATCAAATCACTAAAATAACATCAAAATCAAAGAATCAAGCCTCAAAACACAAATTTTCTTCTTTCAACTTTCATAAACTTCAAATTTCCCATTTTTAGTCCGAAACACGTCAAACGATGTCCATTTTCAACCAAAATTTACAGATAGTGCTTAACACATATTTAAGACTTGTACCGGGCATCAGAACCAAAATACGAGCCCGATACCTATATTTTCTAACTCATTTTCATTTCCATTTTTCCTTAGTAATTTCAGAAAATAATTTAACAGAAAAATTCTTTTACTCGGGTTCTGGACCTCGAATTTCAACTCCGGGCACATGCCCGAGTCCCATATTTTTCTACGAACCTTCCGAAACCGTCAAATCACGGATCCAGGTTCGTGTACCAAAAATGTTGACCAAAGTCAACTATATCAATATTAATATCAAAATTCCTCAAATCTTTCATAGAATTCACATATTTTAACATAAAAACTTTTCGGCTTCGCGCCCGGACTGCGCACGCAAATTGAGGCAACCAAAAGTGAGGTTTCCAAGGCCTCGGAAGAGCGGAAAAAGGGAGAAATACGGTGATGACCCCTTTCGCATGCCATTGTTTGGGTACTTGTTTTAGTCCATAAAGGGACTTAACAAGTCGACACACTTTCTTTTCTTTTCCAGAAACCACAAACCCTTCAGGTTGGTCCATGTCAATTTCTTCCTCTAAATCACCATTTAAAAAGGCTATTTTTACATCCATTTGATGGATTTGAAGATCATACAAGGAGGCTAACGCTATTAGCATCCGAATGGATGTAATTCTTGTTACCGGCGAGTATGTGTCAAAATAGTCAATACCTTCTCGTTGTCTAAATCCTTTGATAACAAGTCTTGCCTTGTATTTTTCAATAGTACCATCGTCTTTTATTTTCTTCTTGAAAATTCATTTAGAACCCAATGTTTTGTTACCTGGAGGAAGGTCAACCAATTCTCATGCATGGTTGCTCAATATGGATTCTATTTCACTATTGACAGCTT
>MU688109.1:89672-111368 GCA_026770625.1 Nicotiana glauca | reverse complement strand
GAGAGTAAGGGGCAGTTGTTTGGTGAATAATGCCATTTTCCAAACATATTTCTTCAAAAGGAGATTCATATTCTCATCCCCTATCACTTCTTATCGCTTTGATCTTTTTGTTTAGTTGTGTTTCAACTTCACACTTGTATTGCTTGAAAGCATCAATTGCCTCATCTTTACTATTAAGTAAATAAACATAGCAATAACTCGTGCTATCGTCAATAAAAGTAATAAAATACTTTTTCCCACCGCAAGATGGTGTTGACTTCATGTCGCAAATATTTGTGTAAATTAAGTCTAAAGGACTTGAATTCCTTTCAACAGACTTATAAAGATGCTTAGCATACTTTGATTCCACATATATTTGACATTTAGAATTAATGCAATCAAATTTTGGCAATACTTCTAAATTTATCATTTTTCGCAATGTTTTGAAGTTGACGTGACCTAAGCGTGAATGCCATAAAGCGTTTGACTCAAGTAAGTAAGAAGAAACATTGACTTTATTGATAGGAACTGCTATTACATTTAGCTTAAAAAGGCCCTCATTCAGGTAACCTTTTCCTATATACATATCATTCTTACTTAGTACAACACTATTAGAAACAAAAATACATTTGAATCCATTCTTGACAAGAAGTGATGTAGACACAAGATTCTTGTGAATTTCTGGAACATGGAGAACTTGGTTTAGAGTCACTATTTTCCCCAATGTCATCTTCAACGCAATCTTGCCAACTCCTTAAATTTTGGCTGTAGACTAATTTCCTATGAAAATTGTCTCGTCGGGTCCTGTGGGGGCATAAGAAGAAAATAACTCCTTGTTAGCACAAACATGGTGGGTAGCTCCAGAATCTATCCACCATTCTTTAGGATTTCCTACCAAGTTGCATTCAGACAACATGGCACACAAGTCCTCCATTTTGTCAGCATTTTCAACCATGTTAGCTTGATTCCTTTTCTTCTTATCATTCTTTGGTGCACGACAATCCACAGCCTTATGCCCAGATTTTCCACAGTTGTGGCAATTACCCTTGAACTTCTTCTTGCTTGGGTAATTCTTTGGTCCAGAAGCCTTCTTTCTCTTCTTGTTTTGTGGCGCCTCCTCAACAATGTTAGCCCTTATTATTGTCGAGTTCCCACGTGACTTCTTTTCAGCATTTTTGTTGTCTTCTTCTATCCTCAAACGCACAATCAAGTCTTCAAGTGTCATCTCCTCCCACTTGTATTTTAGATAGTTCTTAAAATCTTTCCACAACGGAGGTACTTTCTCAATGAAAGTGGCGACTTGAAAGGCCTCATTTATGACCATACCTTCAGCAAGGAGGCCATGCACAATGACTTATAATTCTTGGACTTGAGTTATGACCGACCTAGTGTCAATCATCTTGAAATCCAAGAACCTAGAAGCCACGAACTTCTTAAGTCCGGCATCCTCAGTCTTGTACTTCTTCTCAAGCGCATTCCATAATGCTTTTGAAGTTTCCACGACGCTATAAACATTGTACAATCCATCTTCCAAATAACTCAAAATGTAGTTTTTGCACAAGAAATCAGAATGTTTCCATGTTTCAGTTACAACAAGTCGTTCATCATCCGGAGTACTTTCTGCCAAGACCGAAGGATCCTCCTTGATGAAACGTTGCAAACTCAACGTAGTAAGATAGAAGAGAATCTTCATTTGCCAACGTTTGAAGTCAATATCGGAAAACTTTTCGGGTTTTTCTGTTGGTGCCATAGCATGAGTAGGAGTAGAACAGCTTGACGAGGCAGCAGCACTCGTAACAGTAGCACCTGTCCCCGAAATATTTCCATTAGTTTGGTTTTCATTCGTCATGTTTCTGTAGAGTTGGAAACAAAACAGAACTTTGTTAAATCAATGAAGGTTTGATATCTTCAAACTGAATACAAAACCAAACAGATAACACGTAATAGTGGTGAAGTTTTTATATAGTTCAAACCCGTATGTTTATTATTCCGACAAAGTTTTTATATACTTTAAACTGGACAGAACAATTATTGGAGTAGAAAGCACCAAGGCTTTAGTCTCCAACGCAGTATAGAAAACAATTTAGTATATAATTCAACCCAGAAACGTGAGTTTGAAATTCCTTAAGCTTGTGAATGCTACTGTGTTAAAACATAAAATAAGAAAAACTGCTAGATGAATAAAGAAAATGGAAAAAAAACAATAGAGATTAAGAAATATTCTGAGTCCACAATTTTCTTGTGCGTCCTTAAGGAATTTTAACCCCCTCACACGTTGCCAAGGTAATGGATTAAATTCTCCCAGGATAAAATGGAATAAACCTTCCTGTAACAGTGGCAATACAAACTGCAGTATACCGACGAACTTAAAGAACGGAGCAAAATCATACTTACGAATTCGATAAAGAGAGACTGCGAATTAGAATGCAGTATATTCAGAAAGAAGGAAGCTCTGTAATGTTTTTGGTGTGATAGAAATAAAGCCATGCCTCTGAATTTATAGGCAATTATTGGAAGAGGTGTGATGTCTGTTCTGGAAAAGTTCCTGTTCAGAAATTTTGCCGCCTGCCGCGGTCCTACCGCGGTTACGCTAGGACCGCGGCCAAAGTGGCTCTCTGAACCTATATATGGGTTCTGCCGCGGTCCTATCGCGGTTACGCCAGGACCGCGGTCGGACTATATTTCTGAATCTTCAATAGTGATCTGGCATTTAATTAATTATTAAATAATTAATTAACTAAATTTTGTCTAAAAAATAATCTTATCAATCGATCATTTGACAAATCCAAATCCAAATCCAAAGCCAAAGTCGAAGCCGAGCCGAGCGAGCGACGACGACGGCACGAGGGTTTATTTTCTTCAACTCCTGTTAAGAGCTTTAAGAAGTTATTCTATATATATACACACAAATGTAGTTGTCCCTCACCAATGAGGGACAAAGTTCAAGACATAAGCTCACTTCTTCAAATTTTCATTTTTTCCCTCCATTTTATTTCCCTCCATTTCCAATTTACAGTTTTATACTTTAAAGCCCATTGGCTTAAAAGTCCAACAGTCGGCTTATGGAATATAGTAAGCTTGGTCAATTTTAACTGATCATACAGCATGTAATTGATTTCGAAAGTTTAGTTTTATTCGATCAGCATCAACTTCTTTCTTTCCAGAAGAACTAGTGGCCGCTTGTTCCTTCAAGGCTTCATTTTCCAATTTCTTCCTTTCAGCATCAAGTCTAAGTGCTAGGGTTGATCCCGACGGACTGTGAGCATATCTGGAGGTTTGTTGATGGTCTCCACTACCCTCTTCATATTCTTATGACTAGAGAGAGTGTGTTGGGTGCTACATTTGAGGAGGTGGTGGATATAGCTCGAGATATTGAGTCGGATTGTCGCCAGGATCGAGATGAGAGGGAGGCCAATAGGCCTTGAGGTTCTGGTAGTCACAGTTGCGCTCCTTCGAGGGGCCAGTTTCAGCAGGGTCGGGGTCGTTCTTTCAGGCCCGCTCAGTAAGCTAGACCTGAGTATCAAGGTGGATCTTCTGGTCGTGGTTACCAAGGTTCTCAGTAGAGTTAGCTATCTCTCAGTGCTCTTCCAGCATAGAGTTCGTCTCGTGCTCCATCTGTTCAGGGTTCTTCCAGGCCGAGAGCATCAGCTAGCCACTCTGGCACGAGGGGTTCCCTTCAGTCCCAGTTCCAAGCACCCGGGAGTTGCTACGAGTGTTGAGAGTTCGGGCATATGCGGAGGGAGTGTCTTCGCCGTGCTACTAGCTCATCTCAGTAGAGGGGTCAGCCCTCATCTTCTAGCCCAGTTTCTTTAGCACCCGCCCCGCCAGCTAAGGGTGAGGGTCGGGCAGCCAAGGGTCGCTCGAGAGGGGAGGCCGATCAGGCGGTGGTCAGGCTCATTTTTTTGCGCTTCAGGGTAGGACAGATGTTATTGCTTCGGATGCTGTTATCACAGGTATTATTTCAGTCTGCCACAGGGATGCCTTAGTCTTATTTGATCCCAGTTCCACCTATTCCTACGTGTCTTCATATTTTGCTCATCATTTGGGTATAACCCGAGGGTGTCTTGCCTTGCCCATTCATGTATCTACCCCGGTGGGTGATACTATTGTTGTAGACCATGTATATCGGTCCTGTTTAGTGACTATTGGGGGTCTAGAGACCCGAGTTGATCTATTGCTATTGAGCATGGTGGATTTGATGTTATTCTGGGCATGGACTGGTTATCTCTATGTCATGTATTCTGGACTGTCATGCTAAGACAATCACTTTGGCTATACCGGGTGTTCCGAGGATCGAGTGGCATGGCGTAACTGACTATGTGCCTAGCAGGGTGATTTCTTTCCTAAAGGCCCAGCGTATGGTTGGGAAAAGTTGTCTATCATTATTGGCTTTTGTGAGGGATGTTGGAGCTGAGACACCTAGCATTGATTCGGTCCCAGTTGTGAGGGAGTTTCCCGATGTGTTTCCTACAGACCTGCCGGGCATGCCACCGGACATGGACATTGATTTTGTTATTGACCTTGTGCCGGGCACTCAGCCAATTTCCATTCCTCCATATCATATGGCACCGGCAGAGTTAAAAGAACTAAAGGATCAGCTTCAGGAACTCCTAGATAAAGGGTTCATTCAGCCTAGTGTGTCACCGTGGGGTGCACCAGTTCTATTTGTGAAAAAAAAGGATGGCACAATGAGAATGTGCATTGACTACAGGCAATTGAACAAAGTGACAGTGAAGAACAAGTACCCCTACCTCGTATTGATGATTTATTTGACCAGCTTCAGGGGGCAAGGGTATTCTCCAAGATTGATCTACGTTCAGGCTATCACCAGTTGAAGATCAAGGATTCAGATATTATGAAGACTGCTTTCAGGACTAGATATGGGCACTATGAGTTTCTTGTTATGTCCTTTGGGCTGACCAATGCCCCAACTGCGTTCATGCATTTGATGAACAATGTATTTTGGCCATATCTGGATTCGTTCGTGATTGTTTTTATTGATGATATATTGGTGTACTCGCATAGCCAGGAGGAGCACGCATAACATTTGCGAGTGGTATTACAGAGATTGAGGGAGGAGAAGCTTTAAGCAAAGTTCTCCAAGTGTGAGTTTTGGCTTGGGTCAGTGGCTTTCTTAGGACACGTGGTGTCTAGCAAGGGTATTCAGGTCGACCCGAAGAAGATAGAGGCGGTGCAGAGTTGGCCTAGACCGACCTCAGCCACAGAGATTCGTAGTTTCCTTGGTTTGGCAGGTTATTATCGTTAGTTTGTTTAGGGATTTTCCTCTATTGCATCGCCCTTGACCAAGTTGACTCAGAAGGGTGCTCCATTTGTGTGGTCGGATGAGTGCGATGAGAGCTTTCAGAAGCTTAAGACAACTCTGACCATGGCTCCAGTGTTGGTGTTGCCATCAACTTCAGGTTCTTACACTGTATATTGTGATGCTTCGAGAGTTGGGATCGGATGTGTGTTGATGCAGGAGGGTAGAGTTATTGCATATGCTTCTCATCAGTTGAAGCCCCACAAGAAGAACTACCCTATACATGATTTGGAGTTGGTTGCTATAGTTCATGCTTTGAAAATTTGGAGGCACTACTTGTATGGTGTATCTTGTGAGGTATTCACCGATCATCGCAGTCTTCAACATCTATTCAAGCAAAAGGATCTTAATTTGAGGTAGCGGAGGTGGCTAGAGTTACTTAAGGATTAAGATATTACCATTTTGTATCACCCGGGGAAGGCCAATGTGGTGGCTGATGCTTTGAGCCGGAAGGCGGTTAGCATGGGGAGTTTGGCGTATATTCCACTTGGGGAGAGGCCCTTTGCAGTTGATGTTCAGCTTTGGCCAATCGGATGAGATTAGATATTTCAGAGCCTAGTCAGGTGTTGGCTTGTGTGGTTTCTCGATCTTCCTGTATGACCGCATCAGAGAGCGCTAGTATGATGATCTACATTTGCTTGTCCCTAAGGACAAGGTTCAGTATGATGATGCCAGGGATGTGACCATTGATAGTGATGGCGTGTTGAGGATGCAGGCCGGATTTGCGTGCCCAATGTGGATGGGCTTCGGGATTTGATATTGGAGGAGGCCCACAGCTTGCGGCATTCCATCCATCCAGGTGCCGCAAAGATGTATCAGGATTTGAGGCAGCACTATTGGTGGAGGAGGATGAAGAAGGATATAGTGGGGTTTGTAGCTCGGTGTCTCAATTGTCAGCAGGTTAAGTACGAGCATCAGAGGTCGGGCGGTGTACTTCAGCGGATGATTATTCCCGAGTGGAAGTGGGAGAGGATTACTATGGATTTTGTGAGTGGTCTCCCTCGGACTTTGAAGAAGTTCGATTCGATTTGGGTGATTATGGATCGGCTGACCAAGTCCGCGCACTTCATTCCAGTATGTACTACTTATTCTTCGGAGCGGCTGGCAGGGATCTTTATCTGAGAGATTGTCCGATTGCATGGGTTCCAGTGTCTATTATCTCAGATAGGGGTACTCAATTCACTTCTCAGTTCTGGAGGACATTTCAGCGAGAGTTGGGTACGCAGGTAGAGTTGAGCACAACATTACATCCTTAGACGGATGGGCAGTCCGAGCGCACTATTTAGATATTGGAGGACATGTTGCGTGCCTATGTTATTGATTTTGGGGGTTTTTGGGATAAGTTTTTGCCGCTTGCAGAGTTTTCCTACAACAATAGTTATCAGTCGAGCATTCAGATTGCTCCATATGAGGCATTATATGGAAGGCGATGTAGATCTCCTGTTGGATGGTTCGAGCTTGGCGAGGCTAGGTTATTGGGGACAGAGATGGTTCAGGATGCCTTAGAGAAGGTAAAGCTAATTCAGGAGAGGCTTCGTACAACACAGTCGCGCCAGAAGAGTTATGCGGACCAGAAGGTTCAGGATGTGTCCTATATGGTAGGTGAGAAGGTCTTGTTGAAGGGTTCGCCCATAAAGGGTGTCATGCGGTATGGGAAGAAAGGGAAGCTGAGTCTGCGGTTCATTGGGCCTTTTGAGGTACTTAGGAGGATTGGGGAGGTGGCTTATGAGCTTGCTTTGCCACCCAGCTTGTCGAGTGTGCATCCATATTTCATGTGTCTATGCTCCAAATGTATGTTGCGGACCCGTCTCATGTATTAGACTTCAGCAATGTTCAGTTGGAAGATGATTTGACATATGATGTGGAGCCAGTGGCTATCTTGGGTCGTCAGGTTCGAAAGTTGAGATCAAAGGATATAGCTTGAGTAAAGGTACAGTGAAGAGGTTGGCCCGTGGAGGAGGCTACTTGGGAGACCGAGCAGGAGATGTGGAGCAGATACCCTCACATGTTTGAGGTTCCAGGTATGTTTCTTGACCCGCTCGAGGACGAGCGCTTGTTTTACTTGGAGAGGATGT
Organism: Nicotiana glauca; assembly: GCA_026770625.1. Classification (NCBI taxonomy): domain Eukaryota; kingdom Viridiplantae; phylum Streptophyta; class Magnoliopsida; order Solanales; family Solanaceae; genus Nicotiana; species Nicotiana glauca. The sequence goes on along the minus strand of MU688109.1, from coordinate 103,994 downwards.
GATGACCGGCCCGTCGTTACGTGAGTTACTGCCCCGTTTCTCCCATTTTCTGCTTCCTTATGTGTTATTATACGAGTCTTTGGTGAATGAGTTGATTCGGATTGATTCTGGATGGAATGAGACACTTAGTCTTTTTAAGGAAGGCTTGTTTTGGAAAAATCAACCGGATGTTGACTATTGAGTTAGAGGGCTCGGATGTGGTTTGCGGTGATTCAGTTAGCTTCGAGGGATGATTTGTGACTTAGGAGTGTGATCGGAATTGATTTTGGAGGTCCGGTGTCGAATTAGGCTTGAATTGGCGAAGTTAGTATTTTGGCGAATTCCGGTTGGTAGGTGAGATTTTGATCCGGGGTTCGGAATGGAATTTCAAGAGTTGTAGTAGCTTCGTTAGGTGATTTTGGATGTGTGTGCAAAATTTCAGATCATTCGGAGGTGTTTTGGTTGGGTTTTTTTAAATCAGATGTGTATTTCAGAAGATTTTAAGAAACTTAGGCTTGAATCCGATGTAATTTAATGGTTTTGGTGTTGTTTGTGGTGTTTTGATGATTGGAACAAGTTTGAATGATGTTTTAGGGTGGGTTGGCACTTTTTGTTGAGGTCCCGGGGGCCTCGGGGTGATTTCGGATGGTCAATCGGACCAATCTTGGCTTTTGAAAGTTGCAGATTTCAGCTGGAATGTTGTAGACATTTTTGTTCTTTGCGATCGCAGGTGGACCATTGTGATCACGTAGAAGGTTTTGGGGAGCTTTTATGATTACTCATTGCGATCGCGAAATAGGGTATGTGATCGCATAGGTTGAGGAGGTTGTTCATTGCGATCGCATGAGGTGTATTGCGATCGCTTAGAGTTATATGGACCTGAGGTGCTAAGGGGTACTTTGTTCAATGTGATTACGGAGTAGGGTATGCGATCGCGTAGGTTTGATTGGTGAAGCAGCGCGATCGCAGTAAAGGGGTCGCGTTCGCATAGGCCATTTTGGAGGCCTGGGAAAGTTTTGCTATGCGATCGCAGAGGGTTGGATGCGATCGTATAGAGTAAAATTAGGGTTGACATAAGGGTTTTATTAAACATTTCATCCGCGAACCAAGTCCCATTTTCCTCCATTTTTGAGTAACCTTGAGAGCTTTGACGAGGATTAAAGAGGGTTTTGACTGGAAATCGATAGGAGGTCAGTCCTATGGCCTCGAAATATCATTTAATTGTCTATTCAACACTTAAATTCATGGAAATTTGATTAAAAATGGAAGAATTAGGGCTTGACTTTTTGAATGAAAATTTGGGGTTTGAGGGAGCATTTGAGCTCGGATTTTAGTAAATTTGATATGTATAGACTCGTAGCGAGATAAGGAATCTGGTGATGTAAATTTTCTGATTTTTTGAGAAGTGGGCCCGGGGCTCGGGTTTTGCCAATTTCGTGATTTTTGATATTTTTCGAGTCTTTTCGATTGGGTTGTGTTCCCTTAGCCTATTGTAACGTATTCCTTGTGGTTTTAATCAGATTCGACGCTCGAGGAGGTTGATTTGCGAGGCAAGGGCAAAGCAAGCTAGGATTTCGGCCGGCTTGAGGTGAGTAATGGTTATAAATGATGTTCTGAGGGTTTGAAACCCCGAATTTGCACAACGTGGTGCTATGTTGAGATGAGACACACGCTGTATGATAAGCGTGGGGTCTGTTACTGCTGGGGATTCGGACTCGGTCCATCCCGATTGATGACTCTACTGTATTTTTGGACTGAGACTTAATTAATATCATTATATTCTGGGTTAGTTGCTATGTTTGGGGCCTTGTGCCAATCGGTAGAACCCTTAGGGGGAATTTGTACTGGTTGACCTCACTTTACTTGTCTAAATCATACCCTCAGTCATGTTCTTAACTGATAAACATAATATGAACCGGCTTTAGAAATTAGTAAATCCTAATGAGAATAACTTGTGGGTTGGAGACCCTGTCTTAGCTGAGTGTACCCGAGAGGCCAAGTCTATATTGACCGAGAGGGGTTGAGGACCCCCATAGTGAGGGTATTTGATATATATATATCGGATCGGGCTGCACGCCGCAGCAGTATATATACATATATGGATCGGACTGCACGCCACGGTAGTATATTATATGGATCGGACTGCACACCGCAGTAGTATGTTATACGGATCGGACTGCACGCCGCAGTAGTATAGCGCTTGGGCTGTAGGAGCCCCTCCGGAGTCTGCACACCCCCAGTGAGCGCAGTCGAGTATTATTATTGGATCGGGCTGCACGTCGCAGCAGTGTGTGTGTGTGTGTGTGTGTGTGTGTGTGTGTGTATATATATATATATATATATATATATATATATATTAGGGGTGTACATGGACCAGGTTGGTTCGATTTTTATCAAAATCAAACCAAACCAATTATATCGGTTTGGATTGGTTCGATTTTATCGGGTTTTTCGGGTTTTCGGGTTTTTATTGTTACATGAATATTATTTCAATCTTACGTTATTAAAATTACAGATAAAGCTTTGATAAGTGAATATATGTTTAGTAAATATGGAAAAAATTGACAAACATATGATCTATTAAAATATTCTAATGGGAGAAATTTTTTAGTATCACATGATAGTTATTTTCTTAGTTATCTAACAATAATTTTCCGTTAATTTACGCTTTCAAGGTTAATACATGAGAGGATCCCAAATATTTTTATATTTTCTAAAGAAAAATCACTACAAAATCATAAAAATATAAATAAAATTAATATATTTATTTGTTAGTTTGGTTTGGATTTTTTTACTCAATACCAAACCAAGTCAAACCAAACTTAGTCGTATTTTTTAATCGGTTTGGTTTGGTTTTTCGGTTTGGTGCGGTTTTTCGGTTCGGTTTGAACACCCCTAATATATATATATATATATATATATATATATATATATATATATATATATATATATATATATAGGGCTGCAAGCCGCAGCAGCATATTGTACGGATCGGGCTGCACGCCGCAGCGGTATAATTAAACTACTGGTCATTGAGAGGAGTAAATGAGTGTGTACGAGTTTGAGGGATATTCACCTGACTTTCTCATTTAGCTGTAGTTTAATGTACTTACTGTTTTTATATAGAACTGCGTATTTTATTTTACGAGTTTTCTTTCCGTTAGTCATTATTTATTGCTATTACTCATTGAGTCGGAGTACTCACTTTACTCCCTGCACCATGTGTGCAGATACAGGTATCCCGGAGGCATAGTTTGAGCTTTCTGCTGCTATTTAGATTATTTTCGGAGTTATCGAGGTAGCTGCATGGCGTCCGCAGGACCCAATTTCTTCCCTTATCCTCTTTATTTTTTTTCCGCATTCTAGACTATCTTATGTATAGGCTGTTACTCAGATTTGTATTAGAGGCTCTCGACTCGTGACACCAGATCAGTGGGATTTGTATTGGCATTTTTCTTGGTTTTTGCACTATTTTTATTTACTGTTGCAGAGTTAAACTTATGTTAATTGGCATTTAATCCTGTTAATTGGTTTTAAATTCTATAAAAGATATTGAGAGTGTCAGAATGATCGGGCTTGCCTAGCATTGTGTTGGGCGTCATCACGACCGGGGTTGGGGTCGTGACACATGTGTAGTACGAAGTTGTATGCATATGTGATATTAAAGGAATGACAAGTATAAGATAATCATACCTTCTTATGTTTTATTACTTACCATATGTAGTTTTCTCTTTACATCTAACCATGAGATGATACGTATGGCTTCTAATTCCAAATTTATTGAATGTAGGAAATTTTTTGTAGATATATATACAATTGGTTAGAGGCTCGTGCTGATAACGTGTTATAAAATAAAAGCAATTTAGTAAAACATGAACAAGAAATAAAGGTAATTTAGTAAAACATGAACAAGAAATATAGATAGAGAGAAGGAAGTGATTTTCTTCTTCAATTGTGTGTATTTTCCTATCAATTACAAGGCCTTTATATATGCATAAAAGTGAAGAAAATATGTCATGAAATATGTCATTAAGCATTTGAGATGAAGATCATGAAAGAAGAGTAGACATCCACCATAATTTGATATTTATCATAACATAATTTATTTTTTTTAGGAATTCTATATATTTCAAATAAGGAAAGTCTTAAATATTCAATAAAATTTTAATTGATTATTTCAAATAAGGAAAACTTAATTATTAAATAAAATTTTTGTTGATTTTTAAGTCCTAAATATTAGAGAAAATATTAAATATAGTCTTTATATAAGCGAGGGTTAGGGAGGTTTTCTCAAAATCAATTGAGGAGAATGGCTGAATTGAAGTGGAATAAACTTCTAGGAGGAGGATATGCGATACTGCCGTTATCAGGAGATGGGGAGGAGTGGAAAAACATCGTTGTGAGCCATCGTTACGTAGAGGAAGATCTGTGACACAGCCGTTACGAGAGGGGGAGGAGAAGTGGCTAAAACGTCATTGGGAATCATCGTTACGCAGATGAGGATCTATGAGACCTCTGTTACCAGAGGAGAGGGAAAAGTGGCTAAAACATTGTTGGGAGACACCCGTATTTGAATTCTCCTCGAATAAGGGGCTACAAACCGATGCAGGATCGATGATGATTGCGATAGAGAGGGCGAGGCGAGAAAAACTTGCAGGAGGATGCATGACTACTATGGTACCGGTTGATGGGAAAAAGATTTATTTGGGAAATTTATTGAAGAGAGTAGTGTCACATGATAGGCACGTGACTGTGTAGTTAATGTAGTTAACTGTAGTTAGTTGAGTGGTTAGATGTAACTAATTATTGGATTGGTGGTTGTGTAGTTAGTGGAGAAGAAAATGTAATTAGTGAATCAGTGCATATATACATAATAGATATCATTGTATTAATCGATGATGAATAAAAAATTCTGCTCATTTGCTCTCTATGAAGTTCTCTCTCTAGAACTTTCTTCTTCTTCAATTCTTCATCATCATACATCGACCTAAATCTCAATCTTCATCATGGTATCAGAGCATGGGAGCTAGATGCATGCTCACTGTGATTGATCCTCTAGATTTCAAAATCAATTCTATGGCTACTGATTGCTCGAAGATTTCTTCGATCAGTTGACCTAATATTTTTTAGTTTTTTGATTTGCTACTGGAGAATTTGTAACTCGTTGAATCAAAACTAATTCAACTGCACTTGTCAACCATGGCGATTGGAGAAGAAAACTCTACTGCTACTGGAACAAATGCTGGAACAACGATAGATCACCATCACCCTCTATATCTACAGCCTTGTGACACTCCAGGCAGTTCCTTGATCTCTATTCAATTGACCGGATCTGAAAACTATGCGTTGTGGAGCAGATCCATGAAAATAGGTCTAATTGATATGAGTAAGCTAGGATTTGTTGATGGTCGCTACACCAAAGATAAATTTGATCGATCCTTGCATGAGCTATGGGAGAAATGCAATGCAATAGTCCTATCGTGTATCATGAATGCAGTAAGTAGTGAATTGCTTAGTGGAATTGTGTACAAATCCAATGCTCACAAAGTTTGGACTGATTTGAAGGATAAATTTGATAAAGCAGATGGATCTCGTATTTTTTATCTGCATAAGGAGATTACTACTCTGTCGCAGTGGATCTCCACAGTATCTGCTTATTTTTCAAAGTTGACAGATTTGTGGGAAGAGTATGATGCATTAATGCCTTGTCCTGGGTGTGATTTCCCAGAATCCAAAAGCTATTCTGAGCATTTTGCGTATCAAAGGCTTTTACAGGATTAAATGAGACATATAGTCAACCTAGGAGTCAGATTTTGATGATGAGCCCAGTTCCATCAGTAAACAAGGCATAGTCCATGATAATTTCTGAAGAAAGCCAAAGAGACCTTGGGAGATTTACCAAATCTGTAGGCATAGGAGATGGTACAGCATTATTCACAAATAGATGAACAAATTCAGGAAACACTTATAAACCTAAGCGAGAAAATTTATTCTGTGACTACTGTAATTACAAAGGGCATACAAGAGAAAATTGTTACAAATTGTATGGATATCCAAATGATTTTAAGGTAAGAAAGAGAGCAGTTGGTTTTCCTCAAAGGCCTATGGCTAATACAACAGCACATGAAAGGCAGCAGGCAATAACAAAGCAGTTGACTAATGCAGCTTCACAGGAGGGACAACAAGCAATGAATGCATCTGCTGTAGGTCCAGCACATGGAATGCCAATTACATTTACACAGGAGCAATATGATCAAATATTGAAGCTGATCAACAAAGACACAAGTGAAAATTCAGGCTTTGCAGGTACAACTAAGACCTCTACTACAAATGAAAATGTTAACAATGAAAAGGGGATAGTGGACTCTGGTGCAACCAATCATATGGTTCACACTAAAGAGCTTCTTTACAAAATAAATAATGATATCCTAGGAAATTCACCAAAGGTATATCTACCTGATGGAACTTCTCTTGATGTTGAGTATACTGGAGAAAATAAAATTGGTGAGAACTGTGCTCTTAGAAATGTTCTATATGTTCCAGGTTTTAAATATAACCTGTTGTCTGTGTCCAAACTTATAAGAGACTTGAGATTTTTTGTTTCCTTTTATCGTGATTTTTGGATAATGCATGACCTTCACAGTGGGAAGGTGAAGGGGATTGGTAAGGAGTTAGAAGGATTGTACAAATTGCAGCATTAGAAACTGAAAGCAAAGGTTACAAATGTGCAAATTCAGGATCATACTGTACAGGAAAAAGATTTGAGAGTTTGGCATGGAAGACTTGGACATGCTCCAGACAGAGTTGTGAAGCAGATTCCAAACATGAAGTTTATTCCCACAAGAGAAGGAATAATGGAATGTACAATTTGCCCTTTGGCTAGACAAGGCAGATTTCCCTTTCCCAAGAGTATAAGTAGATCAGATAAACCTTTTCTATTGATTCATGTAGATGTTTGGGTCCTATATAGAGTCAAACTCACAGTGGACACGCATTCTTTCTTACTATAGTAGATGACTGCATTAGGATGACTTGGATTTACTTACTGAGACTCAAAAGTGATGTGGTTGTATGCTTGAGACATTTTTTAGCACTAATAAAGAATCAATTTGATGTGACTGTGAAAGTATTGAGAAGTGACAATGGTTCTGGGTTCTTTAATTCTGAATCTAACAATTTATTTCAGTCTTATGGAATCCCCCATCAAAGCTCTTGAGTTCATACTCCACAGCAAAATGGAGTAGTGGAGAGGAAGCATAGACATATATTAGGAGTAGCTAGAGCCATTAGGCTGCAGGGCTTCTTGCCTCTGAAATTCTGGGGGGAATATGTGCAGGCAGCTGTCTATGTTATAAATAGGCTGCCTTTATCAGTGTTATCAGGCAAGTCACCTTTTGAGATAGTGTATGGCAGAGTACCATCATTACAACATATGATGACCATTGGTTGTTTATGCTTTGCTAAGTCAGTAGGAGAAGGAGACAAATTTGTAGCTAGGTCAACTGGAGCTGTTCTAATGGGGTACTCTTTATCCCAGAAGGGGTACAAATTATACAATATCTTAACCAATTCTTTTTTTGTAAGAAGGGATGTCAAATTTATGGAGCATATTTTTCCATTCCAGTTGCTTAAAGAAGGCAAATTGCAGTTATTTCCCAATAGTATACTGGATTTTCCAGTCACTGATGTTGGAGGTTCACTTCAGAGGGCACATGGTCCAGACCAAGATACACAACCAGATGCCACTTCCATCCAAGCAGATGCAGATAATCGTGGTGAAGAGGTGCCAATTCCATTACCATCCTCTTTGTCTCTTGAAGATATGCAACATCAACAACCCTGCACTTCAGAACAAGAGGCTTCTAATCATGATGTTTACCAGCTGAGGAAGTCAACCAGAATAGCTAAGGAACCTTTATGGATGCAGGACTATATTTGTAATGGATCCCTAATTAAGTCAGCAGGGAAGCAATTCTGCCACCATCCAATGCAGGACTACTTGACACATCCCAGCTTATCTACAAAGTTTCAAGCTTATTTGTCTAAGATCACCAGTACAAGAGAGCCCATGAACTATGGAGAAGCTGCATTAGATTCCAACTGGATGGAGGCCATGAATCAAGAGCTGCAGGCACTCCAAGATAATGGAACTTGGAGCTTGGTTGACCTACCAGCAGGCAAGACACCTATTGGATGTAAATGGGTGTTCAAGATAAAGTATAAAGCAAATGGGGAGATTGAAAGATACAAGGCACGACTAGTTGCTAAGGGATATAATCAAATTGAAGGTCTAGACTATCAGGAAACATTTTCTCCTGTAGTCAAGAAGGTAACAGTGAGGGTAGTCATAGCTCTAGCTGCTGCTAACAAATGGAATCTATACCAGATGGATGTATACAATGCTTTTTTGCAAGGGGACCTCACTGAAAAAGTCTATATGTGCCTGCCATAGGGATTTCCCAGCTAGGGGGAGAAGGTATGTAGGCTACATAAATCCCTATATGGCCTAAAGCAGGCCTCAAGACAATGGAATCTAAAACTGACGGAGGCATTAATTAATTCAGGTTTTGTGCAGAGTCATTTTGACTACTCCCTATTCACAAAGAAGCAAGGGACAAAACTAGTAATTGTACTAGTATATGTAGATGACTTTCTGATTACTGGAAATGATCCAGGGTTAATTTCTGAGGCCAAAACTATGTTGCAAAGCACTTTCAAGATCAAGGACCTAGGGTAATTGAAGTTCTTTCTTGGAATAGAGATAGCAAGATCCAAGAAGGGAATTTTAATGAATCAAAGGAAGTTTTCTATAGAACTTATCACAGATCTTGGACTATCAGGATCAAAACCAGTCAGTACACCAATGGAGTGTAATCAAAGGTTCACAGCTGTAGAGTATGATCAATGTGTAAACTCTAAAGAAGATGAGAAGTTGGGAGATCCAGGTCCTTATCAGAGGTTGGTGGGAAAACTACTATATCTCACCATGACTAGACTAGACATATGTATTGAGCCAATTCAAGCATTGCCCAAAGAAATCCCATATGGAAGCAACTGTAAGGGTTGTCAGGTACATCAAAGGAGCTCCAGGTTTGGGCTTGTTAATGAGTTCAGAGCAGTATGTTAAGTTGATGGCATTCTGTGATGTAGATTGGGCATCATGTCCAGTCTCCAGAAAATCTGTAACAGGCTATGTGATGAAACTGGGAAATTCATTAGTATCATGGAAATCTAAGAAGCAATGCACAGTTTCAAGGAGTTCTGTAGAGGCAGAATACAGGAGCATGGGAGCAGGAGTTGCATAAATTTCATGCTTGACAGGACTCTGAAAAGAACTAGGAGCAGAAGTTGAGCTACCAGTGGAATTACACTGTGACAGTAAAGCAGCAATTCAAATTGCTGCGAATCTCATATTTTATGAACATACAAAGCATATAGAGATAGATTTGCATTTCATAAGAGAGAAGATACAACAAGGAGTTGTCAAAACAAAATATGTAATGTCAAAGGATCAAGAGGCAGACTTATTCACAAAGGCACTAGGAAGATCACAACACGAGTATTTGATGGGCAAGCCAGGAGTGCTCAATCTATTCACACCACCTAGCTTGAGGGGGAGTATTGAAGAGAGTAGTGTCACATGATAGGCACGTGACTGTGTAGTTAATGTAGTTAACTGTATTTAGTTGAGTGCTTAGATGTAACTAATTATTGGATTGGTTGTTGTGTAGTTAGTGGAGAAGAAAATGTAATTAGTGAATCAGTGCATATATACATAAGAGATATCATTGTATTGATCGATGATGAATAAAAAATTCTACTCATTTGCTCTCTATGAAGTTCTCTCTCTAGAACTTTCTTCTTCTTCAATTCTTCATCATCATATATCGACCTAAATCTCAATCTTCATCAAAATTTGATCTCGAATCATGCGACAAAAATGTTGACTCGAGAATCACTTGCAGTTGAAGGATGGCCGAGTGTCACACGGGGTAAGAGGCAAAAATTTTATCCGGAATCGGTGACCCAAAAAAACCCAGTTGACGGAGGAGGATTAGAATCTCTGTTTGTGCCCCGGGATAAGAAGAAAAAGTTTGAACTGGAATCGCAAATGCAGAAGCATAGGGAAGAACAAATTGCACAAGGTGGATGCCTCTTGGGTGGCCTCTAAACCCCTATTGCACTTGTGATCCATCAAGTTCATGCCATGAAGACAAAAGCCCGATTTTCAGTTTGCCCTATGGCACTCTGGAGGAGCATTGCCCTGATTTCGAGCCAATTTGGCTCACATACTTCTGCCAGATTCGTCAAACCCATGTTTGCTTCCTTTCACTTCTCTTGCAGCTTTTTTTTTGGTTCTGACTCCTCCCTCCATTTCAATTTATGTGAACTTATTTCTTGTTGGGTTTGTGCAAAAAAGAATGACCCTTTTCCTTATTTGGAAACAATTTATATTTATGTAATGATTTATAGCCACACAAAATATATGTGTCTCATTTTACATCACAAGTCTAAAAGTTTCTCATGGGTTTACCTTTGGGTTTATGCTTTGATGGCTTCAATTCATATTGCTAACTGTATGTAAATTTCATTGCTAATCTCATGTCCTTGGGTCAATTTTCTTATCAAAGTTAAACCAACCCATTTTTACTTGTTTCACTAATTTTGTTCCTAAAATTCAATCTCAAGTACTAACAGACCTGTTACTTGTATATTAAATTATGTATATTGGAGGCTGAGATATTGATCGTGCGTCCTTAGGGCATCTCCAACCTTGCCCCCATCCCCCATAATGAGGGCAATTTTAAAGGAAATTGTCCTCCAACCCTCTCCCATTTTTTGTCCCCAAAATGGAAAATGAATAGTGTTTCCTCAAATATGGGGGTACACTATTCATCTCCCCCATTACTATTCACCATTATTTTATTATTATTTTATCTTTTATTTTATCTCTTTATATACACTTAATTATATTTATGTAATATTTTTATAATATTAATATTTTATCATAACTTTGATGTATAATTTTGATAAATTAATTTTCGTGCATTTATTATTTTTATGTAAAATTATAAGTTAAATTTATTATAAGTTATAATTGTACAAAAATATATAATTATCTCAAAAAATGAATGGTGCAAATATAAAATATTAGATGTTGTTAAAATTGAAAGGTGCGAATATAAAATATTAGATGTTGCTAAAATTGAAAAGTGAAGATTGAAAAGACATTAAATGAAAATTCATTAAAATTGCAGTAGATGAAAATCAACGATTTCAAGAATTTTTAGCTCGACATAGAAGAATTAAGGACAAAGATGCTCATTTTGCACTTCGTAATGCATTAATAGATAATTTATGGGAGAACACTAGAGGTTGAAGTTGAATATTTATCTAGTATTTCGGATGAATTTTATCGTTATGTAATATGTATTTAATTAATCTTGTATCGCAATGATTTCACTTTTATTTGAATTATTAGTTAATCTATAATAAATTCTTACAAATTATAATATTTAAAATTTTATGGAACTTTTTTAATTATGGAAATTATAAATTAATACAATAAAAGATGAAATTTATTTAATGGAAATTAAAAAATGAAATTAAAATGAAAGATAATAATATAATATAGAAGATATAGAAGAATGTAAAAAAGTTTGGGAGAAAAAATGGGAGAATGGTTGGAGTAAGTTATCCCCAAAATGGGAAAATCCCCATTTTGGGGACAAAAAATGGGGGCAAGATTGGAGATGGCCTTAGGAATTGTTTCAGTTCCTCTTTGGCATCAAATCTTTGATCCCTGTATGCGCCGCCCTTTCACTGTAAACTAATTGACTGCTCCGTCATGAGCTCGAATCTGATGTTTCATTATGATCCTTCTTTTGTATCCCATTTAGGATAATTTTCATCCCTGTTTTGCTTGCTTGTTTGACAGAGTTTTGACTTGGATGCCCATTCCGGTCCGTCTTTAGGTGCTGAAATAGCCTCATACAACTAGTGTCAGTTGTATGAGATATAAAATAAATCTTTTGAAATAACTACATGCAAACACTGATGTGACGTATATTTTGAGAATCCCACAGAAAATATGCTTTACATGGCCCATGGGCGTGTATGTTATAACTTAGGAAATCGTTTTCTAGTGTTACCTTGAATAGGGGAGCATGTTAACATGAAATTATTTTCCACCTAAAAAGTGTGAAAAAATGACTTCCCTCAGTTGCGAACACAAGTCATTTTTCTTTACAAATCTGTTTTTGTTTCCATATTACTTGTACTCAAAACACTGCCATGTGATTTGATAGGAGAGTCCCAAATTTCTTCTTGACATATTTCATGTTTGATATTGTTGATAGCGCATGTCTGGATAGAAGTATAAAAATGATTAAATATGATAACCGAAAGATATTTGAATTCTCATATTCCCCTTATGTTCTTCGCGGCATGGACTAGCTTAAATGGAAATTCCAATGTCGTTAATGCTTGCATAAAATACAAAGTTGTGGTCTGGAGTTATGTAAGTTTGGTCTTGGTTGAGATTTTATCATCTCTATTTTATGTCCGACCTCTTTGTTAATTGAAGTATTTGACCACTTATGGTCTTGGCAGCATGGAGTAACTTAAGTGGAAATCCCAGTATCGTTAATGCTTGCAATAAAATACAAAGTTGTGGAGTAGAAGTGTCTGGAAAATGGTAATCATTGCCATTTTCATTCTATGGACAATGCAGTTGTACTCACTTTACTTTGGTTTGTTTCTTCGAACAAATTTACAGGCAACTGAAGATTTGTTGCCATACTATTGTTTTGGCAAGCTGCGCGGAGAGGCGTGTCAGGGAGGAAAGGAAAAGGCAGTGGAACTATAGCTATTTAAATGTGGATTGTTTGGGATTTCATCAATATATAATTGAAGTTATATAAGTTTGGTCTTGGTTGAGATTTTATCATCTGTAGTCTAAGTCTGACCTCTTTGTTAATTGAAGTAACTGATATATTATCTATTGTTTTGTAAATTTAGTAGTTTTCGAGAACATCTTAATTTGTAGTTATAAGCCCCCTACTTTGAGGAGAGATCTGATCTTTTTGTTAATACAAGTATCCGATAATTTTAGAGTCGTCAATATGGACTTGGCCCGGCCCGGCCTAGCCCATGATTTAGCCGGTCTGAGCTAGAATTTTTTGAGCGCATTTAAAAATGAAGCTTCTCAGCTCGGCCCGAGTAAGCCCGTGACCTGTGAGGCTTAATTGAGGCTGGGCTGGGCTGGCCCGTGGGCCGAATAAAAATACGTATTTTAAATATATAAAATATAAAAAATATGACACAAAAATAACAAGAAGAGTATCCGAAGCTTAACGTTTATTAAGCTCATTACATTAAAAGATCAAAGTCTTAAAACGTTAATTAGTTTTAAAAATTTATAATTATTCTTAATATTTAACTGTTACGACCCCAACCCGGTCGTGATGGCGCCCAGCACACTACTAGGCAAGCCCGACCATTTATATCAACAACCCTGTTAATTAAACAGATGAAGATAAATATCATTTAAACAACAATCTAAAATACTGATAATAATGCGAAAAATCTAACAAAATACCAACTCAGCCTAACTAGGACCCGGTGTCACGACCATGAGCCTCTAATGACAGAATAATATCCTACTAACGTCTGTCTAATATTGATAATACGGAAATAAAGGATAAAGATAGAGGGGAGAATCATCGGCTACGAACGCCCTGCAGCTACCTCAAATACTCCCAGAAAGAACTCTGGATCAGCTGGAATCACTCAGCCTGAGACTGCCCTGGATCTGCACACAAGGTGCAGGGAGTAAAGTGAGTACTTCCAACTCAGTGAGTAATAAATATAACTAAAGTCTGAAAGTAATAAAACGCAGGAAATGCACAAAGTACTCTACATCTAGCAGTTCATATCAAATCCAGCGAAAAAAGTATACAACAAATAATACGGTCAAGAAATAATGCATGAAATGAATGCAACACATATAACGGTACACTCCAAGACTCGTTGCAGCGTGCAGCCCACTCTATTTATTTAACGTCGACGGCGCTCACTGGGGGTGTGTACAGACTCCGGAGGGGCTCCTACAGCCCAAGCGCAATATCAGCCAGGTATTGGCATAAAACAGGCTCTCGGCCTCAATATCAATATATAATAACCGCTACGGCGTGTAGCCCGATCCATATCAAGGAAACATCCTCACCACTGGGTCCCCGACCCATCTCAGTCAAATAAGTCCACAGCCAATCGGGCGTGACATACTATAGGGATCTCAGCCCTCATATCCTTTTCATTTAAGGTTCATGTATAAAACACAGT